>VYXH01012443.1:216317-259271 GCA_013397275.1 Burhinus bistriatus | reverse complement strand
CTGCGGGGTGGGCGGCGGGGTGCGGGCGCCCCCCAGCGGCGACGGGCGGGCGCCGTCCCCGGTTGGGTGTGGTGCCGAGGCCCGGCGCGGCCGGACACTACCGGGCCGAGGTGGGGCTGCCGCCCGCCGGCCCTGAGCGCACCGGCACCGGGCGCCTCCCGGCGCGGGGTCCCCAGAGGAGCAGGGTCGGTCCCTCGCAGGGGCAGCTCGCACCGGCTGAAGAGCCAGCGCCGCCGAGCGTGGCGGCCCTGGGGCGGGCAGGTGGAATGCGGAAGTGCTGTGGCTCCATGCACAGCACCCGCCCGGCCATGCCAGGCTTAATGCTGACTCCTCTGGAGCAGAGGAGATCTTCAGCCTTCGTAACTGATGGGAGCAGTACTGACCTAGCGCTACCAACAGTCGGTTGTTTTCCCCAGAAGTTGCAAGACATGATAAAAACACTCACAAATGCTGGCTGGAAGCTACAGCTCTGGCTGCTCATCATTAACATAGAATCACAGGATGGTTTGGGTTGGAAGGGACCTTAAAGATCACCTACTTCCAACCCCCCTGCCATGGGCAGGGACACCTCCCACTAGACCAGGTTGCTCCAAGCCCCATCCAACCTGGCCTTGAACACCTCCAGGGATGGGGCAGCCACAGCTTCTCTGGGCAACCTGGGCCAGTGTCTCACCACCCTCACAGAAAAGAACTTCTTCCTAATATCTAATCTTAATCTGCCCTCTTCCAGTTTAAAACCCCTTGTCCTATCACTCCACTCCCTGATCCAGAGTCCCTCCCCAGCTTTCCTGGAGCCCCTTTAGGGACTGGCAGGGGCTCGAAGGTCTCCCTGGAGCCTTCTCTTCTCCAGGCTGAACAACCCCAACTCTCTCAGTCTGTCCTCACAGCAGAGGGGCTCCAGCCCTCGGACCATCTTTGAGGCCTCCTCTGGACTCTGGCGCATCCTCTGCACTCCAGCCCGACGCTGCAGGAGTCAGGCTGTCTGTCTGCCCCGCAGCCATCCTAGAGTGAGAATGTGAAACAGTGAGGATTTAGTTGCAACAAATAGCAAAAACATGGGTGCAGTGGAGCGGAGCTCTTCTAGCCCTGACAGCTCTGCGGTGCGCTGTGCTCAGACACGTCAGGCCCTCGTTCCCCGCAGAGGTGACGGGTCTGGTGTGCCAGAGGAGACGAGCAAGCGTCAGCCTAACGGGGGGGGGGTCATGGGGATTCACAGAGCTCATCCTGAGGGCTGGAAGAGGGAAAGGGAATGGGAACAAAGCAGTGAGGACAAAAACTGGGCTTCACTAAAATAAATAGCATTTTAAGTAAACTATATAAATAGTACTCTGCCTGGGGCCAAAGGCTGGAGAATGGGTCTGAATTACACTGTAAAAATCTAACAAACAGGACTCCCAAGACACTGCTGTCGTGCAGGCAGGGGCAGGACAAGTCCCCAGACAGCAGGGAAGGGTACAGTACGATGGAGGCCGCAATGAGCTGGGATCTCATTGAGGAAAAGTAGGAAGCAGTTGGGAAATAAAAGGCGGGTGGAGGGGGAACTGTTCAGTGAACAGCTGAGATATATTTTTCTTCTCCAGCAAGATGAAAAAAGTCATTTGGGGTCATCCCAGAATGATATATTTTATCAGAAACTAACTGTTTCATTTCAGAAATTACTGAACACATTTATTTTTTTGTTAACCTTTTATTTAGATCACTTCATATTAAAAAGTAAAGAAAGGTTGAAATGAAACATTTTCCAATTATTTATTTCCCTCTGTTTTAATTTTGGGATGCCAAAACTCTGTTGAAGGTGGCCCAAGTGCGTACATAAATGCAGTCACCCACAAAAAAAACCCCCAAAACTTCGTTTTCTCACAAGTTACTATTAATTGTTAAAAAATACTGCCCAGCTCTGGTAACATTTGATCTTGAATTCCTGTGTCTGTCTGAAAAGGCAATCCTCTTATCTCAAACATTTACCTCCCCTGTAAGCCAAAAACCCACGGAGCTGGCTGTGCTTTCAGTGCATGGCAAGATGTGCAACAGGAGAAAGAGCCTGCAGAGCCGTGGGCACCGTCCCCTGCCCGGCCTGGGCTCTCTCGCAGGGAGCAGGCAGCAATGCAAGCCCCGTTCAAGCTGCTCTTGCCTTGCCTTCACCTGGGATTGCTCCCATCTCCCACACGCCTGGGTGGGAGAAGAAGCCAGAAGCCCCTGTAAATCAGCACAGCCAGTCATGTTCCCAGGCTGGATCAGCTCCTGCTGATGGGCAAATCCTGCCTGCTCCAACTACGTCCAAAAATTAATAAATGCAGAGCTACAGACATGCTGCTTGGTCTCAGCACGGCTGAGCCTCCCACAGCTACCAGCACTGGACTGCAATACCCTCAGGGCAACGCTGAGAGAACTCCATTTCCAGCCTGGCCAGCACTGGTGTTCAAGGGCCCCCATACCACAGGGACAAACAGTGGGAATGCCTTGAGCTGCCATAATTACCAAGGCCTAAAAATCATCACCTTTACCCACTGCACCCTGACTTCCCTCCTTGTCAGGCTGTACATGACAAAGAATTGCTGGTCAAGCTCCCTCTGCCCTGCTGAGGCTGGGGATGACCCTTACACAGATGCTGAAATGTGATGGTGGTGCTGGAAGCTGGAGGCCAGGGCTGCGGGGCTCAAAGGAAAGAGCCAAGGGACCCGCCCCTCCAGCCAGGAGGCGAGATGGCTTTGTGCCCTCCATGAGCTCAGGCAAGCTTGCGGATCAGGGAGGCATAAGCCTCCGGTCTCCTCCCAGCTGCCTCAGTTCGCCGAAGGGAAAGCAGCCTGGCCGTGCTGGGTGCTATCTCCGAGAGGAACCTTCTCAGGCTCAACACTGACCCAAATCAACCAGCTGGCCAAGCCAACCCCTCCTGACGGCACCCATCTCATACGGAACAGCCCCTGGAGAAAAGTCTGTCTGAAAAGGGGGTTATACAACATGACCTATTCTGCTCTGCCTCAGAGTGCTCTCTGGCACATCTTGCTGCCCTACAAAATGCAGTGCAGAGCTTGAACCATGCTGGAACGCCAGCACGGTGCTCTCCACCCATATGGTGACGGTGTGCCAACGTACTGCAGTCACCCACAGTCACCCCTCGTGCCACACTGCTGAGAAGCAGCTACCATGGCATAAAGTAGTGTGTGAGGAAAAGCGAGGCAAACAGGTCTTCGCGCAGGGCTAGGACAGCCCAGACTGAGTTGCAGTTCCCTGCGTGGCTTGCCCAAGCTCTGGGCTGTATGAGAAAGTTCATGCTTTTTTTAAAAATTACAGTTTACAATCATATCTGAGAGTAAGCAGCTCTGAAGCTGTGAGTTTACAGAGAAGAATTACACTTGCCTGTGGGGCTGCCAACCGCATATAGTTAGCATCTGACACATGCTCTGTGTGCAAAATGGCTCGAGCCAAAGCTGTTTAAAAAGAGAGCTGCATTTAGGTACTTGGTACATGCAACTAAGCTGATGGCAGTATAATATCATTCATAGCCTTACGTTCCATCTCCAACACGTCAGAGAAAGCATTTCCTACCACAGCAATGATCCTTTGGAGCCCTGAGGAGATTTCAAAACCATTTGTGAAAACATTAACTCTACTGAGGGCCATTTCATAAAGTATAAAAATTGCACAAAATGGCTGACATGGTTACAAGGTACACAGAAATCCAAATACCCTGGCTGTACAAAAGGCAGAATAGTCATCCTTTAGCTTTACTTTCAAGATGAGAATTTGCAACCATATAAAATCCATTTCCCAGAGGTCTAACACAGTGAGCCTCTTACACTGCCAGAACCACTGCGCAGCTTGACAACACAGAAATGTCTGCTATGAGGAAACCCTGCTATCAGGCTATATGCAAAAGTTAAAAGAAAGTTTGTACCGGAACCCTGCTTTGAAGGAAATAAGAAATGATACCTGTCCTCCTTTATACCCAAGTTAAATTTCATCAAAGACGTCAGCTCTGTCAGCAATAAACGGAAGCAAAATTTCAAGAGTGAAATCTGCACAGCATTTTTGTTTTACAAATCCATCCTTGTCAGGAGCTAATTTTGTCCTCTTTCAGTCTGGTGCTACCCATCACATCTAATGAAGCAAAGGGAATGTTATGCCATTTTTAGCACCATGTGGATTAAACAAAGCCTCCTTAGCAAGGAGGCTCCCATGACTGAATTTGTCCTCTGAGTGAAACCACAGCTGAATTGTGAGGTGCCCTTCTCTTGGCCAGAGATATCAACTTGTGAGTCATCAGCTCAAGGTGGAGAAGAGAAGAGTAAGAAAGTCAATCCAAGAGCCTCTATGAGGGCAAAACTTATTTGCTGTGGTGTTCAAACAGGCACTGCAAGACCTGCCCTTCTATTTTAACGGTGGCATGCCTGGTCTTAAGGCTATGACCTATGCCTAAACTCCTTCAGTAATGACATTTTCGCCATGGAACAGAAACATCTGATCTGTAGCAATAACAATGAAATTCATCAAGAATTTTATATGCCTATATGGGAAAAAAAACTTCCAATCAAAGCTTAAAAAAATCCCCCTCCCAAATACAGCCTAGCAGTGAAGGACTGAGCCATGCGAATCCACCTTGTGCTTGCCACCCCACCAACCTGCTGGTGCCTGACCATGGCGATGCAGCCATTCCTGCCTGCATCCAGTCCCACTGCTGAGAACAGATGATGATTTGCTGAGAACCTGTGAAAACAGTCACGTGCGATTCCAGCTTATGTGCAGAGAGCTCCTGAAAGATGCTGCTGGGGAAAACAGTCACATCTTTGCGAACTTATCTGCTAACATTTAGTTTGGCCTCTCTTCTACTGTATTTGCTGTATCATGAACATATATATGTATAAATATGTATTTTTCCCTCTTTAAAAGCCTCTCTCCCCATTATCCATGATAATGGGGAGAGTTAGAGGGCTTTTTCTTTTTAAAGCGATTATGATTATGTGCAACCTTTGCTCCCGAGTCAGTCACACAGAAAGCACAGACAAGCCCCCCTGCTGCGAGGTGACAGCTCTGTCTGGCTCTGCGGGGCTTTGGTATTCATAGCTCCACGAGGTCATCGCTGGAAAAAACCTTGACGGTGATGTGACCTGGCACCTCGGCAGCTTCTTGGCTGCCTCTCCCTCGGAGCTGCAGAGTCTGCTCTTCTCTGGGGTCACTGGGTGAAGCTGCCAGCACTGCCTGTCCGAGGAACTGGTCACACAAGATGTTGCTGTTCCAGACCTAGAGACAAGGGAACAGAAATAAACCCAGCTGAAGCAGTGCTTCTCTCACACTCCACCTGAGAGGGTGGTGCTTGGAGGAGGGTCACCCCCATTAACCCCTTGAAAAAGCAGTGAGGAGGGGCTGTACATCTAAATTTAGCTAATTGTCTAGAGAGCATGTGGGAGATTCTGGATTTGCATGCTCATTTACATACACTATGCAAATAAGGAGCTAAATGCAGCTTTTTGCTTTCTAGGTCACAGCCTGCCTAGAAGAGGAATAAAAATTACCTGTTTGAGCTCATCAGCAGTAAAAACCTACATGCAATCAGCCTGTCTGCCACCCTGCCTGCTTGTGCTCACCTCTGCAGTGTCTTCGGTGCTTTTCCTCTGACTGTGTTAGAGCCAGGTCCACAATGCTAAAGCAAGGGACAGCCGTGGTTTTGGAGCCCTTGGACATGTCCTTTGTCACCACTCAGGATGCGGCTGGGCATATAGCAAGCAGCAACTGAAATGGTGTTAATAGTGGGGTTTGCTGCTAGTCTGACATGCCAGTCTTTGTTTGGTCTATGAAGTTCATCAGTATCTAACTTTCAGTTATCCTGGAAAAGTCAAAGTGTTTGAGCTGCATACTGTAGAGAGATGGGGTGAGGTCCCACATGTAAATCAAATTTTTACTAAGGATTAGGCAATCCTGCACATGCCAAGAACCATTTTTCATCTGCTATTGTATCAGTTCCTTCTAATCCATAACTACAGTCTGTGGTTTGGGGAATAACACTGCTATCATCCTCCTTCTATTTATAATATTTGTAGAATATACCTATTAGTTCAGAGGAATACTATGGCACAGGAGTACTATGCAGCAGTACTGCATTAGGCAGTGAAAAGTCAGAAATTATCTTCTTGCAACACAGTGCTATAAAGCTATTTCAATTTCTGGCACTTAACGTGCCACAGTGAATTGACTCACAGGTGCATTGCAAGATCTCCCTACAATGATGAAGAAGACATAGTCCTTAGTATTTGTCTAATACTAAACAACTGTGTGTATCAAACTGAAATGCCATTCCACTCTCCCAAAGTTTTCCTGGACTGCCTCGTCTAAATACCAAGTTCTGTTGCTCCAGCTAGTGCTGAGGTAAATAGCGTGGTCTAGTTCCCACAGGACTAGAATTCAAAGTAAAAAAATTTCTTAATAGTAGCCTTAGCCTTAGTTTTACTTCAAACACTGACTCTGGACAACACTTGGCTTTTCTTTGTCTCTGTTTCATCAGGTACCAAATGAGGCAAAAGGCAATTCTGTAAATTCCTTCAAAGCCTTGGAATGAAATATGCCTTCTGATCCCTAAGTGTTATCAGTTGCTGTTTTATGGAAAAGACCTAGACTAGAGAATCAGTAGAGCAGCTGAATAGCTCCAGGCATAGCCCAGTAAGAGCAGCAGAGGTTCTCACACTTCTGTCCTGGGTTTCAGTCATACCAAGGAGGAGTTAGCACACGTCAAGGCCAGTGATGCTGTTGTGCTCCCCGACCTGCCTTTAGCAGCCCACCCTGTGTGGCTTAACTCACCTGGACGATGATAGGACTGTCGATGTTTTTTCTGTAGAAAATCACTTGTGTGTCGAAGATGGCACTGGTTGTATTGTGTTGCACAGAGGAGCGCATGTTTTGGTTCTCACACTTGATAAGCACATAGGGATCTGCTCCTAAAACACAATCAACAGCACAGCTCACCGAATGGCAACTGAGACCTGCCCAGAAACCCAGCAGACGCAATCCCCTCCTGTGCCTGGCAGCACCACTGCTACTGAGCACAGAACAGGGCACCAGAGCACGTCACATCCACTGCTGGCTGCCCATCACCAGCAGAGGTGAGATACCTCATTCTTGTAACAACGGGATGCTCAGAGCTGGAAACCAAGTGCCGTTTGCTATGAAACCAGCTCACTCGTAGACTGGGACTGCGATCTTCCCACGTTCCCTTGCTGTGCATCCTCCTGGCTCATCTAACAGAAAGTCTTCAAAGTGACACTCTAAGCTGCCCGACACTGCTCTAGATGCGAGAGCCAAAATGCAGCTGTGCATATGCAATCTGGTATGTAGCTCTGGGCGCCTGGGCCAAAATGGAAGGTAAACACCGTTCATCATCCACAATTCCTATGGAGGGCAAGGACAGGAACCGCACAGAACTGCTTTCAGATCACTGAATGCACATCTCAGTGCCCACCTTTAGACTGCCTAGCTTGAAAGTGCTGTCTACTGTATTCTGATATGAGTATTAGTGTTAGGAGGTACTTTTCAAGAAGCAGTTTCTCTTCCAGAAAGTAAAATAATGTCAAAATGCAAAAACATTTTGTAGCAGCGCACTGGTTTCAACAGTTTTCTGTGGGAAACTATCAAAGCAAATCCTCTCCAGTTTCTCATTTTGTTCCCATGAACCTGAGACAATTTCTTTGGTTCTATCATTTGGATTGACATAATTTTGAAGATTATGTTATCACAACACGTTTGTACCTATTATAGATCCTAGTCAACGTTTTAAATTACACTTAAATCATACATAACCCACTGAGATTATTCAACATTCTAGAAATGCTTTGTTATTTTTACACTGAACATCTTTACTTTGTTATAAATGTTGATATTTTCTTTCTGTTCCATTAGGGAGCAAGAACCGATTTGGAAATGCCTGTCTTTATCCTCAAATAGAATGGACCATTCCACTTTCTAATTAACTTTTAATTAAACACAGGCACTACCATTTTTGTAGTTCAACACAACTATTTCTGTCCATTCCATATGCTGTTCATGACAGCATATCTGTTTTTCCACACCTTGCTACTTTTTAGACATGGATTTTAAATAAACCCACTGAACATGTGTAAGTGTAAGTCAGACTCGTGATCATTTCTTACACACATTTTGTCACCATCTACTTGAAAATGCCACCACTGGAATGACAGCCACAAGGCAGCATAATTTTAAGGCAGCTTTTGTTTTTTAACAATTCATACCCAGGATGATTTTCCTCAAACACGTCACTCATTTACAGAATGGATACCAACATCTCAGGCGAACGAACCACGTACTGGCTACATCCAAAACAGAAGGAGCTACTTTCACTTACGAGAAAGAAAGAGATTTTTCCATATGTTGCACTACGGTTGCACCTGGCCAGACATGCGATAGGCCTGTCACCCTGACAACATCTCACACTTTCTATAGCAGGTAGCAGTGCATTGGCTTTTCTGATAGGCAATTACTTTGTGTCACTGAACTGTGTGGATTTAGCTCTGGGGCATGGGGCGGCACCACGCTGTGTCGTGATGGAAAAGCTCCCCCCTTTGCACAGAGATTTGGAAAATGGATCTGAATAGAATGGAGTCTTGCATGAAATGGTGTCAAGTACTTTGGCCCAAGGCAAAGAGCAAAGCAACATCTGATCATTAACAGTAATTAAGAGATAAAGGGCATAAGAAGGGGTGGGGAAAGGACATAGAGCTTAAAGAGGTAACAGGCACATCTGCAGGACGAGGGAGCTGTTAATGAAGTGACTTGCTAAGTGAAAGGAAAAGGAAAGCTAACATTTGAAAGAAACTGATTCAAATTCTCAGAAAGAGCTAGAAAAAAAAAAGAGGGAGGTAGAAGAGGAACATGAAAGGTACCTGCACAGCACAATCTCATGAAGGCATTTCTTGGTGGTCAGTTTTATTAGGAGGACTGGCTCCAATTCCGGAAGAAAAGAATGAAATGGGAGAGCTGCACATGTGGGATAAGACAAGGGACGTTGTCAGCTATGGTTGGCCAGTTCTTTGCAACTCTGGGCCTGGTTTATTTACAGTACAAAGACGATGCAGAAAGGGCTACCAACGTGGACAAGCAATATCCTAGTATTCACCATGAGCTAGGCATGAAAACAATTGGGGTTGCTACTCTGGCAACTGCTTGGGCAGTGGAAGGAGGACTGGGTTCAGTTCTCAGGCACACATACAAATCAAGCTATGCCTTGAACAGGATACTGTGTATAAACAACTGTTTCATCTCAGCCCTGTGGCCATGCTGTTGTACTGGGAAGTTGTATGAAAGAACAGCACAAAGGAAAAAGTAGAAATCTGTAAAAGCCAGAAACACTTGAACAGTAATGACATTTCTAAGGCTCAAAGAAATCTTTTTTTTTTTTTTTTTTTAGGGCTCCCTACTTGAGTAAGTTCTACAATGTACTACATTCTTATGAATCTCTNTTTTTTTTTTTTTTTTGAGAATTGGACTGAGAAGCTAACATCTACATCCTTCAGCACTGTACCAAACACAAAAGGCTTTCGAGAAAATATTCTTGAGAAAAATTTCTCAGAGTCATTCCCACTCTTCTCCAGCTAGGCCACTCTTATACAAGAGTATATGGAGAGCTATGACAAACTCAGTCACTGGAAAAAGGCATGGGCCAAACAGAGCAGACACAGTGCTGAGACACAAGCACTGCCTTGGGAATTACAACAGGTTGTTTTGCCTTTTGCAGTTGAGTCTTTTCTCATGTGATACCTCTTAGCTTCTCCTGCAATACAGCTAACAAGAAGGAGTCTTTCCACTGGCATCAGTAAATCCTCCCCCCACCGTTGCTCCATTTTCTCTCTGCTTCCCTTCTATGCTTTGACTGGATATTTACCAGCTGCTTTTTGCCTTCTCCTTCCTTCTATTTCTCACACTGCTCCCAAGGCAACTGTCATTAAAGGTACCAGATACTCTGCTTACCAGGTATGTCGCATACCAGGGATCACAATACCTAGTTTAGAAAAGAAGAGGTGGAAGGCAATTAAACATGTAAATTCAACGTGGAATTTCAGTGGGAAGACTTAAAAATGCAAAAGGCGATTTGTTCTCAAAGATAAGCTCTTGGGAAAAGAGCGTGACAGACAGTAGCGAGAGCCATTTTTAAAACAGACTTGGGAACAAGAAACAAAAATCTCCAAGCAGACAGTGCTTCCTCATCTTATTGCAAACCTGCCACTGTGCTTGGCTCACAGATAGTTGGATCAACTTCAGAACAAGCTAACCCAAGAGAAGCGGCCTATACACATTCAGAATTGAGTCTGGGTAGCTAGCTTCATCCACTATTCTTGACAACAGCAAACCATCCATTATTTTTTCCAGACAGGACAATGGATCAAAGACAGCAGCAAGGAGCAGCTCTCCAATAAACATTTAAAATAAGATTAAACAACCTTCCTCTGGCAGGGAGCAGGGTTCTGATGACAACCAGCTCATGAAACATGCCGGGTGTGCACTTGCTATGCAATTCTCATTCTCTTCCAGTTTTGTTTAAGCAGTTACTCAGAAATTTGTGCTAAGCACAACTCTCAGATGACAGTCATGGGCTTATGTGAAGAACAGTGTGTTCAAGTCTAAAATCCCTCTATCCAAGTTATATCAAAAAAGGTATCTCTGTTCAGGCTGCTCTTACTTTCCACAACTGCGTACCCCAGTGCCAGAGAATAGAGACATCCTGATGTTTTCAGGACAGTTTGTCACAGAGATGTAATGCTGTGTCTCAGTTCTCAGAAGCTTCAGAATGAATCATAACCTCCTCCTTTATCATCAAGTTTTGTCTTCTCTCTACGCTAAGGGATGATGGTGACAAACCGGGCAGGTGGCTGGACAAAGGGGAATACAGTTGATGGATGGCAGAGACTGAGCATAAGAAAGGAAGCATCATGAGAGCTGTGATGCTGCAGATCAGAAGGTGAAGGAGAAGTCAGGAAACCCTTGTGAAATGCAGTGGGGCTAATCCAATACAGCAGCTCACATAGAAACAAGTTGCCAGCAACCTTTGCACCAGAAAATGAGTAACCTTTATGTGAGGTCCTCTTAGCAGCAGGAAAACACCACCACTTCATCTACCTATTTTCTACTTGAATAAACACATTGACTGTGCCTAACCTGAAAGGAAACCTCTACTTGTCACTCCCAATGGCAATTGCTGTGTGGCATCTTCCCTCATCTCACAGTATTGATTAGACAGGAAGCTGATGTTGACTTTTAAGTCGAGTTCACGTCAGGAAATGCTCCAGGAGTGGCAGGTAAGGCTGGTATTTTGGTAACTGTCCATGTGACGTTGAGGTCTAAACTCACTGAGAGAGAAACCTGGTCTTTTTCAAATGCCTGGTGGCTATTTCTCCTTGAGATAAGCATGGGAGAGGGTCCAGGTGTGGATCCAGAGAAGCCAGAGAGGAGACAAGAGATGACAAGGAGTTGTGTGCTTTTGTGGCAGTATAATGAAGCAATCTTAGAGTATGGGATATTTAATGTCCCTGGATACATTACTTTCTAGTGTACATTTACAATCCAGCCAGGGTGCTTCAGGGAATTTCTATATCCACTCTTTTTATCTACCAAAAAATAACCCGAATGTGAGAAACATGTACCATACCCAGCTCTTTATGTTACCAAAAACGGAGTCTAGTATCAGTCAGGAGCTTTGCCAAATTTCCCAGCAAGGTGTCCTTAGAAGACAGAGTGCCAGTTATGGGTGTTATCCTTGTCATTGCACAGCTTGATTTTATTGTGTAGCACAAATGTCAGCAGTGCACATTTGACTTCACAGTTCTATTTACACTCTCCCTACTTCATTTGTCTGAAGCTGCTTTAAGATGTGGCATTCTGCAAGACAATCTATAAATGTACTCTGTGAGCTGGAGATACTTACAGGGAAAAAAAAGGTTAACAAAGAAAGATTCAAGCAGGGATTTCACAGCAGAATTCAAGGTAATGGGGAAGCTACTAAAGTGAAGTAACTTAGCTCTCCTTCGGTGCCCCCTGAATGGATGAGATTTGGAACTATAGGCTGAAAAGAGACAAAGGCTTTTACTGAAAGCTTTATGGTGATACAAAAGGAAAATATTTTAACTTTTTTGGTGAAGTTTTATTCAAAGTCAAACAATAAGATTGATTTAGGATTTGTGTTCAAAACCCCTTATGTTTTTGATTAATTTAAAAACGGCACGTTGTTTCACACAGGGAAATGGAAACACTTCAGAAGAAAATTCACAATGATAGACTGATTTTTTTCGTGGTGGATTCAATACTAATTCGCAAATAGTATCACTTGACCCAATTCTGCATTTTTTCAGCACATAAAATAATCAAGCAGAAGTTTTGCTAAGGTTTAAACAGAAAATCTATGAATCCATTTCTTATAGACGGTTCTTCCCATAATAAGCTACCTTTTCAGTTCTGTCAGGGTAATCATCAGCCCAACGCTGGATGCTGAAATGAAAGTGGAAGAAGATGCTTCAACTCAACCTTACTATGTGTGGTAGTACTGGGTGCTAAAGGTATTTGGGCTACTCTGCAGTTAGAATATCTGTTACACATTGGTTGTAAGTCCTATTTGTGTATTCCTGACGGTCCGTGTCACAATGCACCAAATCCCACAAATGCTCTCTGAGCTGAAGCCTGGACTTTGGCATCTGCAGGCAATTGTTTTTAAAGATCTTGTCAAGGCTGTAATTGTGCTAAAGATTGTGAAATGCAAAGGGTGGAGAATTGGCTTTTATTGCTTTACTGCAGGGAATGTTAGAGAAAAATGTTTAAGGAATTTTAAAAGCAAAAAAACCCAAACCACCCTTAAAAATGAAAATATCCTTCACAGGGCAAGAACAAGAACATACTGCCTCTTTTCAATGCACTGCTCCACTATTCTTGTCACATACAGCCCCTTCAGTCTCACCCATCCATCCTGCCTTGCTGAGAAGGGGGAGCCATACTGCTTGTTTGACTGAGGTGTTTGTGGCTCCTGTTTTTCAAGACAAGTACCAATAAAAATGAAGAGAATGAATTCTCTATGTCTTTTCCCTCCAACATTCCTGTCCCCTGAAGAGACAACCAGACTTCACAGTGAAAAGTACATTCAGTCACCCCTCAGTGGGTGCCAGGAATAACTATGAAAAATGGACTGGAATAAAATTGTAGCCAAGCTGGTGGGAGAAATTTTACAGCTGCTTTCTGAGACTGAAGATGAACTGTACTAAAGGTCTGTCTAATGCCTTCTCTGCCACAAGAAGTTAATGCAACTGAGCTCCACATCTTAAAGTGAAGAGAGCTGAAAAGTTATCTGGAGCAAACACAGCGATGTTTCAGGAACCTCTGTAGTTTCCTGTTCCATTTTCACTGTAGTATCCCGCTCCTTTGCTTTCTCCCTACCAACCACTCAGTGCTGGATGTGTCTACCCTTTTCTGTTGCACTGGTCATGGAAAATGAAGGCCGACAGACAGAGAGTAGGAGTAGAAAATGAGGAAGAAAATGGCAACTGGACAAGTCTCCTAATTAACTGTCAACATCAGGTGCCAGAAAGACATTTCAGTGTCCTTCAGGACACTTCCTTTGATGTGTAGATACACAGTCCCGTACACAGTCATTTAACCTCTCCCTGTCCAAGTTTACCCAGCTGAAAATGGTTGTTTGAAAACCATGATTTCCTCCCTGAAGTGCTATTAAGCCTGTGGTAATGAATGACAATGTGCTCTGAAGGCCGTGAATGACATTGCTGAGGTAAGCGTAATACACTACATGAGTCTGTGCAATTCAGCCATCTCCCTGGATATCTTCCATTTAGAAAACACATAACCCTGAAAGGTGAATTTCTTACTAATCCCCACAAAAGCTTCTCATGAGGGTCTGGCTACTCCTGCCCATCTGGCCCAGCACAGATGACACATAAATCTTGCTGGTTTGCATCATCTTATTCATCTGCTCTCTCCTTTTGAGCAGATTTTACAACGTGCTGAAAAAAAAATCCCATAAATCTTCAGTTTGTTTGGATAATTTCTGACTGCTTACATATCAACTCAGATAATTTTCAGAGGACTGAAGAAGCCCCTTCCGCTCTTCCAGGCTCGGCTTACACTTACCACCTGATCTGTCTTGCTTCTGTAAGCCCTCTGCAGAGTGAATTTTGATTTGGGTGACTCTGCGTGGATAGCCACAAAGAAGACTCCAACATGTCATTTTAGGCTTATCTGCCTTCAGCTCCCTGAAAAATCATGGGAAAAGCAATTGAAGCAACAAATATCAAGCAAACAATCAATGGCTGTGGAAATTTGGCATTTTCAGAACATGAGTGTTGTACTCTTTCCTTATCTACTGTTTTGGAAATTTGTGGTACAGAAATGACAGACTTAAGAAACAAAAACAGAGCAAAGCAAAGCAAACCAAATTTGTATCATCTTTCACATAGCAGCAAAAGTGGTGGAAAAAAACCTTTAATTTATGCAAAATAGGATCAAAGCAAGGCAAAAATTCAGCAGGCCTGATTTCATGAAACACTAGTTTTGCCCTCGCAGACAGCCACTGGTTTCAAAGGAGATGGTCAAAGAAATAAACAGTATCAACTGCAACTGCAAGCACCAGTGCTCAGTGTTCTGACCTAGAACTGGAGGCAACTACAAAAGCCAAACTGAATTGACCACTTGGTTCCTAAGTAAAAATGTCCTGATCATGCAGAAGTCCCAGTGAGCCATCTGAAGATTCTTGGAGGTGACCCTGACCATCTCAAGGACCTGGTTCTGAAGCAATATAAGCTAGTGGGTCGGGAATATTTGAGGGTAACCAGGCAATCATTTCCAAGGCGGTGCAGCCAATGTGGGCAAGGGAAGATCTCATGTAGCTGTGAGTGCAACCTACCTGAGTTCAGATGGCACATCTGTGAAGAGTCTCAGGATAAACTTTGTAATGATGCCAGGATGATACGTAGTTGGGATAAGGATGTAACGGCCTTGCTTAAGGATCCTCTTCAAGAACACAGTGCGTGTGTTGATATACAGCGATGTGGCCACTCTCTCCTGCACAGTCAGCTTGTGCAATCGATATCTTCTGTTATCCTCCACCTACAGCCACAGAGCAGTATAGGGATTAATGCAAGGAGGGATATCAGAGCTAATAGGTGGGATTTTCCCTGCACATCACACAGCCTTTCATGGGCAGAAAAAAGACAATGTGCGATAAAGGCAAATGATTTGGCAAATGGTTTGTCACTCACTGAAGCTGTGGCAGAGATAGTCCTGATAGTGCTCCAAGTGCTAGCACACACAGGGTTACAAGCAGTGCTGTTGTGCACTTCACTGCATCGGTATATACATGTGTACCCCTAAGTGGAGGTGAAAGTTCGGGACTAGCAAAGACATGCATCCACTAATGGATGCTACTGTAGACTTTTGAATACTTTCAGAGATGCATGCAGACTCCAAGGACTCCACCCACTGAGCTACGCTGCAATCTTAGATGAGGCTGAGATTCATCTGCCTCCTTTCTCAAGCATGTAGAGAGAGCATTCCAGTCTTACACAGCAGGCTCTCAATCCAGATGCACACAGCTGTATTTTCATTGCCCTTTCCTGAATACAAAAGCCACAGAATAACCATTTATGTTTTGTTCTAAGCCTTGAAGCTGTGCTTAACTATTAACATCCTCTTCAGGGGATTGATATTTGATATTAGCACGGTTAAAATATAATATAAACCTATTTCTTTAGCAGCTCCTGGGGGCAAAGACAGCCCTACATTCTTTTCTGGTAGTTCTCTCTTGTCTTCAGATAATTTAGGCCATGGTCTTCCAAAGGTCTTTAGTCATGATAATAAGCCTGGTGGGTTAGAACACTTCCTAAATAGAAAAATTATTGAACAGAAATAAAGATAGAGCACTGATACTTTTCTGAACGTGTGATTTTCTTTTCCAAGCCTTTCCAAATTAGATACACAGGCATGAACAAGGCAAGGTAAATTATGGTACTTTCTGTAATGACACTTATCAAATGAATAGGTGTGATGCAGATGTCAGCAGCTCTAACTGTTAAAAGCCGACTATTTTTTAGGCTACAGACTAGGGGTATTTTAGGGTATGGGGCCATAGACTCAGTGTAGTCCCACCAGCTATAGCAACAGACGATGAGATAATCCTGATCCTCAGTGAAAAGGCAGATGCATAGCTATTTCTCTTGCTTTCCTCCTTCTTTCAGTTTGTATGTTTTCGTTTTACTCAGTTTGCCCTGGGAGTGCAATTAAATTACTGTTTGGGACCCCTTTGGTTCCTTTTCACATACGCTCATTTCCTACTCACTACTCCAGCTTTTGAAAAGACTCTTGACTCTTTTTTCTAAGTGGCAAAAGAAAAACTGCAGAGTTTTCAAACTTGTTCACTTGGCTGTATTTGCTCATGAAATGGAGGCAGGAGCCTCCAGTGAGAAGGAGAAAGAAACCTTCCATGTTTCAAGCGTTAATATTTTTTTTGTCTTTTTCTTCAAAGCTTGAGGTAGGAAAAGCACTTAAAATTCTTTTGCAATAGGGAAAAATGACTTATGTTCCTTTAGTTCAAATGGAGATTGAATTGAACTAAATTCAATTTAGTTCAAATAGTCTGTCTAATGTCAGCTCCGGTGACTGAGTGCAGTACACATGCAAAGCTCATGTTGAGAGGAGAGCCAGACCCCACCATGATAATCATGCCTCCATCTGCCAAAGATCTCATCGACAGGATGAAGCAGAACAAACTCTGAACCAGGACTGCAGATGGCTGCCTACCTTGAATATTTCAAAGCCAATTGGGATGCTGTCTCCTTTCCCTTCTTTCTTGTATTTGCGGCGATCCTCTTGTTGTAATGAGACCAACACTTTGTCCTCAGTCTTCTTAACATCAAAGACGTACTAGTAGAAGGGAAAAGAGGGTAAGCTGTTAGAAATGCCTTAGGAAACTAAGGATAAAGCCATCATCAAGGAAATACATGCATACAAAGGAAGCAAATGAAAACACATTTGGGGGTGGGAGGAGAGTTCTCTGTATAACAGACATTCCCAGCAGTCCACAGCTGAAAATTAAAACTCATAATAAGGATCTCTAAACCAAAAGTATCAGAGACACTGAAATAGGTAATTCACATAAAGGACAGCGTGAGACAGCACTACAAAATAACTGTTGAGGCAGCAGAAGAGAACATCTCCTCTGAAAGCAAAACCCAAAAGATTAAGTTTTATTTAGATATATATAAATGAGGAGTGAGGTAAAAAAATTAAACCAACAGACACCAGATGGGGTCTTTGATAATTTTTTTTATTCTTCTTTTAATTTTAATATCTAAACAGGGCCTGTAAATTTCAAACATCTTTACAGAGGACCTATAAATGAAGGAATCTTCCAACTCCTAGTTAAAAAAAACCCGAACCCACAACTCTGTTCCACACCTACAACTTCTATATAATATAAGAATGACAGGAATGCTGATTTTGGACTTTCTCGGTTTTCCTGAAAGTCTTAGGAATACCCAGTAAAAAGGGCTAAGAAGGACCCCTGCATTAACATGCAAATCTTTTATCCAAACTGTTTAAAGTAAACTTGAATCAATTTGGGTTTAAGACCAACCAAAAGAAATTATTTCAAGTTTATGCCGCAGTTCCCATCTCAATAAATCAGACTTGAATTGCTTACATTATTAAGTATCACTACCAGACCAGTTCACAAGTAGGTATGTACCCTTCAGTAGACAAAAAACGTCAGATAGGCATTTCTTTGTATGACGAAGAATTAAACACTCAAATTTGTTCTCTATTAGAGACTTCTTTAAATTTTGTTTCTTTCTTGCATACAGAGGGCAAATCTGAGTTGTCACAACCAGTGGAGGGGAAAAGGACACTACACGAAGTTTAGACAGATGCTGTGTTCTTCCATCCTCAAATACCTTTCAATGTGAAACAAACAAACAAAAAGCATAAAGCTGCAGCGGTGCACAGCTGGGTACTATGCACACCACACATTCTGATTTAAGCTGAAATTCCCTGACAGCATGGAGAGAAATATCATCAGTGGTTCTATTCCCCCACCCCTCACTCCCCTGCTCTCTGAAGAGCTGCTGAAAAGCAAATCCTCATTGAGTTTTGCTCTGAGGTAGATACTGAAATTGCCTTGGTTACTGTAGTGACTTCACATCTCTCTCTGGTTAGAGCTCTACAGAATAAGGCACCATCCCATTCCTCCTCCCTGATCCTTGCTGTCTCAGGCAGCGTTCTGCCCACATGGAGGAAACACCAACCTCTAGCAGAGCTGGCTGTATCACAGCAGTATTGGAAAGAAAATCAATACCTTCCCAAGCCTCTGGGCTTCATTAGTTGTTCACGGTATTTACAGTCCAGCTTGGCCTCCTACAGAACTACTGCTTGCTATTCTGGGCTGGCTGTTTTTTGGTACAAATTCAATGCTTCTTTGTACTCTTATTTGTGTGCTATATCAACATTGTGTCAGAGAAAGCACAGGATCCCAAGGAGAGTCCTAGGGGCTGGACAGAGCCTCTGCAGAGAGAATCTAAAAAGCAAGATATAAATATGCAGCAACACCTAGTAAGGCACATTTTAATTCTTGTCTTTGTTGAACCATACGCAGCGTTACCTTGCCAAATAGCCTCGAGTGTTCTAGGGCAAACCGAGGTGTGGAAGGGGAACTGTGAGAATGCGAGAGCTCTCCTGGTCTGATGAGAGGTATGCAACAGTGACTACCTCTGATCTGATGACATTTCAGCTGTCCTGATGGGTAACAATCTGGAAATCACCAGGTGACTGTAGGAATACATTTATACTTGGCTTAAATTCCCGTATTTTAAAGGGACTCAAGTGTCACAATCCCTCTCTACAGATAAACTTCACAGGAGGCCTCAGCATCAGGGATTTCACTCAGGGAGAACAGACAGAGATTATTTCTAGACTATGGTAGTATGTGCCACAGTAATTTATAACGGCCCTAAGCTAACATAAATGTGTTCCAGTGCTGCTATTAAGAGCCGTTTAATCAACTAGCCTAGAGATAACACTGGAATAAAAAGAATTTCCGTTGCATCAGGCATTGCACTCAACCATAACGTGTATATTTTGTTCTCTGTTGCAGCTAAACACTTACAAATGAGACCCAGACAAGCACTTGGAATATGTCCAGAATCATACAGGGGAATATCTGAATAAAATCACCCTCTGGAAACAAGGCACTGAGAGAAGACAGAGCAGTGAAGAACTGCTTCTCCATCCACACCTATATGACAGGATGAGCTGGGAGTTTGAGATTCACTCCTTGTCTGAATAGCAAAGGCTGCGCTTCTCCAATATCCTGCTATGACAACAGAGGCGCGTGGAGAGAAACCTCCCGTACAAGTGCAGAGAAGCAGACACAAGACATCTTTAATTAATCTAAAGTACGTGGTGAATTACAAAAGAACAGAAAGGTCAATTTTCAAAGTAATAACTAAAGCAGTAAGTGTCCAGGTCTCATTGACCGTAATGGAAGTTTTATGTCTGAATTTGCATGCACTGGGATGAAAACATACAATACTGAGAAAGGCAGAAAGGTAAGCAATGGAGTAAGAATGGATGAACAGAAAAACTGAATAGCTTGCAAGTTAACCAGGTAGGATGAGACAAGGAAAATTCTATAATGCTGATGAGATGGTGAGCTTGGAGACTAGATACTTGCAGAATCTTAGATAAATGCAAAGGGATACTAACTAAATACAGTGGACCAAATCCTCAGGCTGTTTAAGGGTGTTAAGTGAACGGAGTTCCATCATTAGAAAATCAGACTTGCTGCCTTTCTACAACTGGGAAACTGAAAGAAGTCCAGGCAGGACTTCACTAATCCTGGTGTGTCTGACTCATCAGCCCTAAACATGATCAGCCCTAAACAAATATCTAAACTCTTCTGAGAGATTTCACAGAAATCACTGAAACATGCAGTGAACCAGCATACTCCCAGAGGACAGACAGATTTCTGTCAAGCAGTCATTGCCAACTGCTAAATAGGCTGGATTCAGAAGCCCTAGCTAAAGTAGATACACTTCAATACCTCACAAAATACATGGATTCCCACCTGGGGATTCTGCAGAAAGGTCTCTTTATTATCAAAGCATCCACCAGAACGATTTAGCAAGGGGTCTGAATTCTTTGCCCAAGCTCCATGCATCATTTTCTTCTCCCAGGTCTTGTGGATACTGAAGTAGGAGGTATTCACAATCCGGCAGATGTCCACATCAGTGAAATTCTTACACCAGTCCTCAAACGTCATCCTGTTCCAAGGGACACCAGGAAAAGTCATGGTTTATTTAAAAATAAACAGTGATACTCACGCAAAGAGCCAAAATAACACATCAAATCTTCCAGTAGTTTAAGAGGAGGCATTGCTCAGCTGTCCAGAGGACAAACTGATTCACTGGAAAGTTCTCCATGTAGAAATACTTGTCAAGCCACAATCACACTATCTTAGAACTTAATTTAGAGAAATATCACCTCAGTGTGCTTGGTCAGCTCTGTATTTGTTCAGTTGCAGCACCTAAGCCAAAAGGATAGGTTGTATCTACCAGGCTGGATTTGATAACATATATTTTGCAGAGGCAAAAGAGGTTACTTGCAACCAAAGTACTATCCACTCCTCATTATGATGGTCCTTATTGTTACATCTATCCCTGAGCACAACTCAAACCTCTGTCCTCTGGACATAGCTTTTCTTCAGCACCACCTCAATGCTATAACCTGTGCCTGCTGAAGTGACAGACTGGAATGCAAAGCAATTTAAAAAATGTTCACCTCCTCTAACAGCTGGGAATCTCTGAAATACCATCATGTCCTGGCTTATTAATGGCCCAGAACCAAACCCAACAGCTGGCTTCCAGTTGCCCGTTCTGACAAAGCCAAGCAAACAGAAGACTTTCAATACTGAGCCCCACCAGCACACTTGATGCAATATTGATCTACTGAAGAGGTTGCTGGACTGCCTCGGTGTATCTAAGCTTTAAGCAGACTCAAAATTATTAGAGTTCTAGAGATTCTGTAGAGAACAAACACTTGTTGTGCTCACACTGGAAAACACCAACAAATATCAAAATTCATTGGCTGCAATTGTATTTACAGATACCTCAGCCATGGTTGACCTAGAAATCCTACAGATAGGCACAGCAGTCAGTAAACAGGATTGACAGTGCGTTCAATATTTGGCATTCTGTCATGTTAACCAGCACGTGTATTGTCTTGGATTCTGAGGGAATGTCCTAAATATAGATAATAGATTTTGAGGGTGTTTGAAACTTATATTTACCAAGAGCTGCTAATTTTGTTCTACTAATTTTTAATCCATTTTTTCTGTTCTTCTCTCTTTCTGTCTGAAACAGACCTTGTGCCAGGACTGGATAATCTCATCCATTTGGGGAAGTTGTTTTCGAAGCTGTTAAAATGGTAGAATTAATGACAATTACATGGTGTAGCCAGTATCTCCAAACCTTTCACATGACTCCCACTCACCAGAACTCTCCATCATTCTCAAGAGTGAGACCCAAGCTCTTACGTTCTGAATTGCTGACTTTCTTCCACTCCTCAGAACTAAAAGGAAAGGGGGGAAAAAAAAAAAAAGGAGGAAAAAAAAGAACAACAAAGATGATTAATAAATTAAATACTTGCTATAAAGGTAACTGAAAGGGCAGGTGATATTCAGGAAGAAAGTGTGGGGCTTACAGGAGTTGTTTTAAAATATCAATTGATTTGAAAGCTACTAAAAAAGAAAGAGATGAGTGGTAAATTGGCACGACTAGAGCAGAACCTTATTGATTTCCTTTGTCACACCCTCCCTTAGGACACTTAAACAGCTGATTTGGAAGGTCATATGAGATTGACTCCATCCCCTGAAGGCCCTTTAAAAGAAACCTGGTTTTCCTCCTCAGAGCTTATTGAACACTTCACTTAGACCAGAGTATTGTCTCTGTCTTTCAGTCTCCTTAAATAAAACAGGCCTGAGGTCTAAGATTTCCCCAGAGAGCCTTTGAGAAGAAACTGTTGCAGCACGAGCCTAGTGTCCAGTTTCCAGAGTAACACTACACTGTACAGACACTTCATTGCCTGCATTAGCATGTAACTTATGGGCTCTGCATTGTCCCCTGGAGGCACCTGCCTCTTTCCACTGAGTGCAGGGGAGCACAGGATCCTGAATGCAAGCAGTCTGATGCTTAAATCAGACAACATGATAGAAGACAGCATGAGCTCCTTCCCTAACGTGTTACATTAGACAAACAGAGCCACAATTCCTCGCTCCCCTTCCAAAAGTACTGGGAGGTCAAAGCTGAAGGTTGTTGGCCGGAGGAAAGGGAGATTGCTTGCCATAACAGACATTTTCTTAACCTATTTGGAAATTCTCAATTCTGTTAGGCCAAAAACTATGGGCTGTCCTCAGTGCTTCCACTGGAATGAGTGGCAGCTGTACCAAGAGAATCACAGAATCGTTTAGGTTGGAAAAGACCTTTAAGATCATCCTGTCCAACCATTGACCCTACTCTACCAGGTCTGCCACTAAACCATGTCTCTAAGCACCACATCTACACGACTTTTAAACGCTTCTAGGGATGGTGACTCAACCACCTCCCTGGGCAGCCTGTTCCAATGCTTGATAACTCTTTCAGTGAAAAATTTTTTCGTAATGTCTAACCTAAACCTCCCCTGGCACAACTTGAACCCGTTTCCTCTTGTCCTAAAGGGCCAGTGGGGAACTACAAGGGCCTAAGTTAAACACGACACAGTAGCTGTTCCGTGCATTCTTCGCATTTCACCTGAACCAAACTCTTTGGAAGTAATAGATTTTTGCTAGGTAAAGTATGGAAGATAAGAACTTAATATGCTGTTGTTAAGAACATTGCATTACTAAATGCTAACAGTGGCTGGTAAGCACAGCATTGAACTGTAACATCCTACTTAAATGTATTTCATGTGTAAATTGCCAGTTATGGAATACATCCCCTCCAGCAATCCTTTCTGTTTCTGTAGGGGTGCCTGTTAAGCTCATGGCCCACATTAAAATTCATTAGAAAACAATTCAAGAAATCACAAACGTGGCAATTTTACACATTTTTCACCAGTCACGTTATCTGAGAATATAAGACTTACACACTCCCCAGCAGCTAGCAATTACAGATGAGAAACTGAGTCACAGACAAACTCAGTGGTGAAGCTGGGACCTCATGGTCTTGACTCATCACCTAAATTGCAGGCTATTTTTCTACTCATGCTCCAGTGTGCCAGAAAAATGATGTATACAGCAAACTAAGGCCCAGGAAGCCATAACCTCCTGGCTCCTCCAGGATGTGTTCATTTGCTCAGAGAATGCCGTACTTGGGAAGAAATGGCACAACAGTTCAGCCATCACTGAGTACTGCAGACTGATGATGTGTCTCAGCAGTGTTTAACAACGCATCTAAAGTCCAGTGGCCCTAATCACAGTTTCATTTCTTTTGACACTGGATTTGCAGCACTTACTTGTCACTCCAGGCACCGTTCCACTCTCTTTTTCCCCAGGGATTCCTCAGCCTGATCATGAACAGCTTTTCTGCGTTAAAAGAGAATATGAGCCTTTCTCCAAGACGCAGCTTCTGAATTGCAGTCACTGCGTAGGCATGGCCGATGACAAGACCCATCTCTGTCTCCGCTTCATTGGTACTGCCAGAGGAAGCCTTTAGCACCAAGAATGACAATTAAAAAAAAGAACTCGCATCATTGAGGGACCTGACAGCTATGTGTTCCAGAGGCAGGACAGGGAAGGCTTGTTTTCTTTCACAGACCTATACATTCCCTTCATTCCCTTCCCAAGTGATTTGACTATGCAGGAAAACAACAGCACTGGGGCTCAAAACTAGTGGTTCACTAGTCTGATCTTCTGCATGATAGTGCCAGACAAGTCCCAGCAGACAGAATCCTGGTGCATAGGAGAAGACTGCCTGCTACAGCCATTCTGTCTCCTCCTGGCCTCAGAGAGTTATCAGCCCTTCCAAAATCTTGTCATCTTTACAAAATGGCTCTTCTGGATATTGATGACTGTGCTCAGACACAGCACTGTCTGGTGGTGTCCTCAACTGACACTTTGTAGGGCCTAAGGATTTAGCCAGTGCGTCCGACGCCTGTTTCTGTGTTGGGGTAAATTTGATACCCAGGAAGAACTACTGGCAGCGGGTAAAAATAGAGGGCACAGGCAAGAAAACTTTCTAGTCATTTGTCAAACCTGTCCTGTACCTCACTTGTGACCTAGCAGGCCTCTCTTGTGTGGCAACTGGCGGATCTGCAGACTTTCTTAGGAACTGGGTTTGCTCCTCATAGACGTCACATAAGAAGCCTAGTTTCCATCAGTGATCAGGCAGTAAACTGTCCTGCTGGATGACCTAGGCCTGATCAGATGCTGATCTAAGAATACATAAAAATTGTCAAGCTCTGAAAAAGACCAAAAGTTAATTTAATGCATCCAGATCAAAATCTCCTATGCACATCTAAAACCAGAAAATCAGTATCACATAAAGATGCTGGAGTTGCTTTGAACGACTGGCCCTTTACAAAGCCAGTAAAATGCTGCTTCTGAGCAACACAAACCAGGCAGGAGACTAGAAAAAGTAAAGCTCTGCCAGTACTATAAACCTTCTTCCAAGGCAGAAACAATCCAAATGGTCGTCCCTCTGGATTCATCACACCCTCGCTGGAGCCAGCATGGGCATCTTTGCACTGAGCCATATGCAGTCTCTCTCACCTATATTGGGCTATAACCCATTGGGCCTTAAGACACTCACTCTTTTGGACAGCAAGGAAGGAAGATTTGACTCAGTGCAGATCCCTGGGTGTAAACTTGTAATAACCTAATTAAGAGCTCGATGATCAAGCAGGCCTTTGCTCTGGTGGAGAGAGATGGACTCATCAGAGTTATGAAATGCACATAGTACTTTCTCAGATATTTTTACTCATTTCAAAATTTCTCTGGTCTAAACAGACAGGGTCCTTTCTCCTAAGGCAGATGTTGCGCTGATACAACTGTGTTCAGTCCCCAAAGATAAGAAATCAGAAAAAAGAAGAAAAAAAAAAAGGAAAAGATAAATTTATATCAAATTGGAACTGACAGATGGTCTGGCAACCGTGAGACTTTCACCAAGACCTCTTTGCCTTTCACTGACAACAGCTCCTAAAGAATCAGCTCATGTGTTACACCAAGACTGGCTGACATTTCCGATGGGTTTGGGCTTTCTCCAATGTAACACTTTCACTGGCATTTTTCACAACTAAAAGCAAACAAGAGTCCTTGACAGCATGGGAGTCTATAACCTCTCCTGCTGCCTTTGTTATCCCCCAGGCTTTTCTTACTGCTGGGCTGCCTTTCCCACCTTATTCTGAAGACATTTATTTATTTAAGAGATTTAAACATCTACTGTCTGTTCAAATTTCTAAATGGTGAAGCTCAGGGCTATTTTGTAATCCAAGGAAAATTATGACATATTTGTAAATCAGCAACAAAGCCACTTGAGTATTAAATATTCTATACCTAGCAAGCTTCATTGTGTGTATAATACATCTATCAAAAAGTGATAAATGCAGATGAGTCAAGCCAAACCAATAGGAACAGCCTCTGTGTAATCAATGTTTAGAAGCATCTGCATTTAATTTGACAGGCAGAAATATAATGCCAGGAAGAAGTGAGAACATTATAACCGTCTAATTAATTGCTTTTTAAAAACACAGAACTCCCTGTACTTAGCCTATCTCCTCACCAGATCCACATTGATAATCTGAACTGCCTTAGCATTTGGGAGCAATCTATCATACCAGAAACAATGTTTACAACAACAATTCACACCAGGAAGTCTGGTCTGCCAGCCTGGTCTGAGCAAACCAGATGGAATTGTTTCTAAATAAAAATTCAGATCTTGTGAAAAAGGTAAAACAAACTCCAGAGACCTAGATGAATTTGTTTCTGAGCAGTTGCCTGATGTTGCTGGGAGAGACAGTTCAGGACTCCTGTTCTATACCGGCTGAGTTCTCAGGTTCAAATTCATCTCCCAGAAGGTACCACGTGTTCCTCTTTGGTACCATGGCCAGGGCCAGCTAAACAGATAATGTTCTCGGGCATCTCCAAACGTGACTCCACAACTACCACAATACTTGCAAGAATTTCTGAATGAACCAACACTTGGGGGTCCACCAGTTTACCGTGGATTTAGCACTTATACTACAGATATGAAATAGTTAAGTGCTACAGTAATATGATCTTCATTTCACAGATGGGGAAATTACAGCAAAATGTTTAAGTGATTTAACTAAGCCCACATGAGATTAGCCTTAGCTAAGGTCTTAAATTGGAAGCAGAGGGCATGGGAATAAGATGCTGAAGTGCACCTAGATGCCAACCCGGCAGCTTCTAGAGAATGATCCCTTTCCTGCAGACTGCACTGTAAAAATCATTTAAAAGTAATCTTTTAGGAAATATTCAGGTGCTGTGGCAGTTTGTTAGCCCTCCACATGCGGTAACAGCTTCAGACAAGGTGAGAATTTCAGTGCTACACAGTCATGGCCTGACATTGCAGACTTTGATAGAAGGCGAGTTAAGTCTAGTTGTCACTGGTTTCCCTCCTAAGGCAGGGGGCCGTGCAAGGCCAGACAAAGGCCTATGGTTTGTGAAGTGTCTGGCACCCTTTGGGAGCTGCTACTCATCTGCCTTCCAGCACCTCAAGAGAGTGGATAGAAGTAAAGCGTCCACAGAAGGCAACCCTGTATCACCCTTGGGGAAGCCATCCCCTCTCTACTGACTAAGGGAACTTCGGTGTTCATGGCCTCCTCATGCAGGCACTTGACTCAGCTGCCTCCCATTAGCCAGTGTAGGCAAGTTTTGCTGGTTAAGTTTAATGGGGAGTCTTATTAACAAACAGGACTACCTGAATAACCAAGTGAGCTCAGCCTTTCAGCTCAGCTCCAGTGTTAACACTGATGAGATGACTGCATCATCGAAACCTAAGTCAAGAAGTCTCAGCAGCTCAGTGCCAGCAGCACTGTTTTCTGTAAACAGATTTCCCTAAGAAATAAAGAAATTAAATGCTGCCATCTGGCCCGTAAATTAGGGCATTCTAGGTGGATTAACCTCACGTCAATACACAACTGTGACCATTCAGAAAGAACAGCATTTCAGATCCACAGTAAATGGCAGCCCAAATGGCTTTGTGGTTTTGTGATCGTATTTGGTGGCTCATGGAGTTGTACTCGGCTCACAGCACTGCCAACTTGCTAGCTTTTTCCACATGAAGCTTTTCCAAAGCATACAAATGAAGGACATACTCAATATAATTATACTAATAGTGGTATTTTTTCCAGATTTTTTTAATTCAAATTAACTCTTAAAATCCATCTCTCTATACATACCGTAATGTAACAGCTGATCAACCCGCCTCTTTTATGCACTTTCAGCAAGTCTTCAAACAGCTTCATCTGCTCAGAAATAATCTCCCCATATTTGCCCTGTACCAAATCAATAGATTCTGCCACTGCTCCAGTGAAATCCACAATTGCATCTGCAGCACTGCCTCCATCTAGGGCTTCGTAAGATCCAGCCAGCCTGGAGGTAACACAGAACATCCTCAGTCACCAAGTGGCTGCGTTAGAAGTGCTCTAATTTGGCTTAAATGTAGGTAATATATTTGTGTCTCACCAAAGAAAAAACAAAACAGAACAAAACAAAACAAAGCAGCAGATTGCAGGTAAACCTTTGCTGGGTTTTTAGGAAAGGACTGTAATGATCCTTAAGGCTTTGGGCTGCTGAAGTAAAGTGCATTGCACTCTTTTATGATTCACCTCCTCCATGCAGATTAAAGGAGGATTTTTCAATCTTTTTTAGGTTCTCTACTAGCATCAAACCTAAAACCTATGGAAAGTATGATAGAACTTAAAGATAAAAGAAACAGATGGATAGAAGGGACAGCACTGAGGACTAAAAGGACAATGAACTAGCTCATACTTTGCATAAGCTTTCTCCAATAATGCACTCCAGAATTCATTTTTCACATTGGAATGGCAGTAGATCAAGTTCCCATCCATTGTTGGCAGCAGATCATCAACAACCACTTCTGTCCATTCTCCAAAGCACCAGAAACGGAAACGGAAAATCCCAGCATATTTCTCTGGGTTTTTAGGGTCCCATTCTTGTTCGTTAAAGTCTGGAATCACCTGAGAAACCATGCAAGGGAAAGTTCACCAAATGCACTATATTAAGATTTATTCAGCAGGCAGACTGCCCTGGAGCATGCACTATGCTGGTATTCAGCTTCATGAGCACTCGACCTTAAACAGACGAAGCAGTGAAAAAGGAGGGTGAATTTGGTACAAAGTCAAATATAGTCCCACTTCAAAGAATCTTTTAGGAAAGTAAAATTCAAATTGATCTGCAGAGAAAGACAAACAGAACCTATTGCACTCTCTGGCTTTGCTATATCTCTTCTTTAGTGCTCAATGGGACTGTGGAGTGGGGAGGTCTCATAACATGAAAAATGAACTTCTAAAGAACAGGAAGATTTGAATCCCCCAAAATTCACTGCTCATCAGAGGCACATTAGTCCTAGAGGGAAAAACATTGGCTGATAGGCAGGGAAACAACCAAGGTTTATTAGCTTTATTTCATGCACCAAGCACATTGATCACCTACCTGCTGCCAGAGGGTCTTCCTCAGAGCCAAGCAAGAGCATGCAGCCACAAACCAGCAGTTCCCCAAGGTGCCTTGATGTAAGTCGTGGGAGCTGATTCCATTCACAAACAGGCGGGGGTCTTCACAGAGGTCCTAACAAAGCAAACCAGAGATTACTGGAGACTCCACTCCAGAAATGATCACAGCATCCTTTCTCTCCACACTTGTTCTGCATCACATTCCCACTGAAGCGTGGAGTTTCTGTACGAGGAAGTTCAAAAGCTCTCTGGCACTGAGTATATTTGAAAGTCAGGGTACGCAGGATTATTTAAGTTCTTACAAGTAGATTGTGTCACCTTATCTAAACAGCAGGATTTGCCATTTTTTTTTGCCAGAGTGCCTAGTTCTGCCCTCAGCTGAAGGTGATCTTTGAGGACTGGAATGAATTCAACATTTGGAAGACTTATTTGGCATTGGGGCAGTTAATGAACTGAAAGTAAGTGAAAGGAGAAGGAGGAAGCATTACAGGGAAAGGCTTTGACCAAAAAAAACCCATCAAGAAAAGCAGCAGGAAATGATGTTACTGGCACCAGAACTCTAAGCTCCTCTTCCTTCATTGCTACTCCCTTGGCTGACATACTGGAAATCCTCCTCCATCAAGAGCATGAGTTACTGCAATGACCCTTGCCACTCAGCACCAAAGAACGCAAAGAATAAGTGTCTGTGAAATCCACCTCTCATTCTCCGGATCTCATCTTTCTTATTTATCTGGCTCTTACCAGAACCATTTGTTCCTCCTCTCCCATTGCTTTCCTGGCTCCATCTCTATCTACATGCAGATTCTCACCAAAGCATAGATGGCTCTTCCTGTGATGTCTTGCTGCTCCTCACTAGCTTGCCCCTTGCTGTGTCTTTCTCAAGGGGTACAAGGCACTAAAAGGAGCACCTCCAAGTACCATTGAACATGGGAAAGCCACAGGAATACGTTTTGCAGTAGTACTGTGTTTGTTAGCAAGAAATCCTTCGTAGATGGTGATGGATATGCGTGTGGCTTCACAGTCCCAGATACAATCTCCCAAACAACACTTCAGAAAACAGGTAAACTGGCTGTCCCGTAATTGATATGAAGCCTACTTGGCTTCACCTCAGTGATTGCTCATGACACTCTCGTGTGAACCATTGCTTTTCCTGACTGGTTGAGAGAATGGAAGAGCAAACAGCAGTAAGAAATTCTGCTCTTTCACGGTATAGGAATAACCTTGAATTTTCAACACTGTGGGAAGGAAATGATCTTATATCCAGGCATTAGAAATGCAGAATAAATAACTCCCTTTCATCTCAAAATGTCAGGAGACACCAGATCTCCTGCAGTCTTTCCAGTTTGTTATCAGCAGCAGAATAAGTAGCTGTGCTCCTTACCTCATGGATTCTCACTGCCATTTGATAATTATAGATGATGGTCCCAAAATACCAAGACTGCTATCCAAGACCGGCTACACACCACAGGCAAGTCAAAAGCTCTCAGTCTTCCCTTTGTTGGGACTGTGTCAAATCAGTGCCAGCTGAACTTACTTTCAGAAAAAAGAACCACCTCAGTGCTGAGCTGAAAGTCTGTTCTAGGCGGATTTAGGAGATGGCAGTCTGAAGTCAGCTCACAGTATGTAATGCATGGAATGCTGTTTTCTTTAAGAAAATTATAATTTTGGCATGAGACTTTTCTCATTAAATAACAATTGGTAGAAATTTCAAATGCCTCTGGGGAAACAAGTGACCGATCATTATATGGTACTCTTCTGTCAGTATTTCTTACACGTGTCTTCACTTAGAGAAATTTCGAAGCTTATTAACAGACCTTAATAAAATTCTGAATAACAAAATGGTGCCTAGGAGGAAAACTGACCATGTACAAGATACTCATCTGCCTCATGGACAGATTCATTCAATCTGCCTGGATGCTCTGATACAGAATGGTAACAGGAACTTCAGGCTAGCACTTCAGCTGATGTAAACCAACTCAGCTGCCTGTTGCAGGGGCTGAAATCAGTGGACTACTTGGCCCTTACTGCATGGTGGTAGCACATATTCCAGACCCAGCTTGGGTAGACTCAAGTTTCATATCCCATTTCCATGCATCTCTGGCAGTAATAATTTCTAGATTGTTTTTCCTTTCAAAATGTTATTTTGTTAGTGTAATAAACAAGGGATAAATTGAACCTTCAGGGTTAAAATTGTCCAAATTTTTCTGTCACTAGAGGAAGCCAGAATTTCATTGGTTTTGAAAGAAATTAAGCACTACCGCGTATTACAAATATCTTCTCTTATTTGGTTTGCTTTGCTAAAAATAACCACATTAAACTGTCATTTTTTAATTGAAGTGTGTCTCGCGTCTCACACAGTCCTCAGAGAAAAAACAGAGAGCAGCATGTGTCAACTGCCAAACATATGGATGAGATTAGCATTTGGTGACCACTGGGGTCCAAAGCAAACATAGAACAGCAGAACTTAGAAACAGCCCCTCCGTTTCCACCATAGACACTAAATTCTTCAGGATCCTGCTTGATAAACCCTTTCTTATTAAACTGGCTAGGCGACCTGGACTTCTGAGACAAAAGAGCAGTACAAGAAAATGACATTAGCTCTGTTTCTCTTGTCATTAATTACAGCCATTATAACAGCTTCTATGATGACTGTCACTGTGTGGCTCAGATGACATGCACGATAATACTCAGGTGCAAGCTATAGCTAATTTCAGCTGTTTGCTCTCTTCTGGGCTTTTTGCCTTTCACCACTTTTGCAGTATAGCAAATTCTAAGGAATATTTTTGAGATAGAATTAGCTATCTAAGCCACAATTCCCCCAACACACTGAGACATGTGCTGTTTAAATCTATTATTCTGCAGTCTTTGTGAGGATCTTTAAGCATTCTTGGTTGCCCCAAGCATGTAAAAAAATAAAAATTAAAAAAAAAAAAATCACTTCTCCAATAATGCAGTGATAATTTAGGATAGTTGAGGACCAAGCCAACTACCATCAGAGGAATTACAAGGAAAAGAGACTGACGTGAGATATGGCCCAGGCATCGCAGGAGACCTGATGCCTTCTCTCCCTTGTAACCTAAGCACTGAAGCACTTAGGTTCTGAGTTCCACTAGAAGTACCTCCTTTGCAAAAATAGTGGTTTATCCCTAATCCCTTTTCTCAGGGTCAGCTTGCATTATCTGTGCTGTAAAAAAGAGAAATATCTTCACATTTCCAAGAAAAAGTTTAAAGGAAGTTACCAAGTCTTATTATACATCATCATCGTATAATAGCCACACTCTTTCTGATACAACACGGCTAATAAAAGCAGCTGTTGTATTATTTATGCCCACAGGGAGCATTCCACCATCCAAGATGCAGAGTTCTCCTCAGTTCTCCCCTTACGCATGTGCATAATAAAATAAACACCATCTGCAGAACCGTAATTAAGCTGTACAGAGTCTGAAAGTGAGGTAAGAGGTTACAGGGGCTCATGATTCTGCTGAAAACCCTGATGCTCTTATTTTCATACCAGACTTTCATTTGCATGACAGAAGTCTATTTGTGTCACCTCCTTGCTGCACTGTGTAGGCTTGAAATATCTGACATTTAGTGTTACTCAGCCACTGATGCTGCGAGAAATAAATTGGCTTACAAACCCCTTTTTCTGATTTTAATTGGTTCCTCTCTTTGTGACAGAGCAAATAAAAGAACTGGTTAATGAGCAGACTGGGAGGACACTGAGCAGTCTAGAGATGAGAAACTCAGTTAGTGTGGGATCACAGGAAATAACAGTGGGAGAGACCTTGACATGTTAGTCAGTCCCAACACTTGCCTAGTGTCCAAATTGGCCATCCCTAACCTACTTATGACTGAAGCTCCTCTAACCTGCATTTAAGACATCCCATGAGGCAAAGTCCATACGCTTCCTCCACTAGTCAGCAAAGAAGTGCATTGCTGAGCTGCTCTACAAGCCCAAGACTTCTGTGAATGGAGAGAACCTTTCCTTTCTACAGCAACCCCTCATATAATCTACAAACCTCTAACAAGTCTCTCTTCTCTAGTCTTAATAATTGGTTCTTCATGTTTTGTATCACTGGTGAAGTGTGGTGCCCAAATCCAGACACTATACTCCCAATGAGGCTTTAGCAGTGCTGCGCAGAGCTCGATTCTTTTGCTTACTGAAGCTGGGGTGGCATTTTTATGGCTTTTTCACTTGAACTTCACATACTTACCTTGTGTTCAGGCTGTGATCCACCCTCTGATCCTATTCTATGGACTTGCTGTCTCGTCATCCTTTCTCCCTAACTGAGCCATGAAGTCACTTAATACCAATGCACTGTACTTGGTTGCACGGATGAAGTGATGCTGAATTCCATCCTGTTTATTCCGCACTCTTTTTCCAAGAGATCAAGATAAGTTTGAATTCTCAACCCTGTCAACTGGCTTGCATTCCTGTCCCAGTCTGTGTCCTGCACCATTCCCATACATGCCTTTCTACATCCTCATCCAAGTAGTAATGAAAATACTGAAGAGTACCAGACTAAGGGAGATTTCTGCAGGACTCAATCGATACAGGGCCAGCTTAAGAGTGCTCCAAGTCATTTATTTCATCAGCTATGCATCCCCATTACAGAAGTCTGAATTAATCAAAATTTTCCTACTTTGGAGAGACATATCAGATACTGCCAAAGCCTTATGAAAGTCAAACTATATCAGATCTACTGCGCGCCTCTTAGTCACAAGGTCTGTCCCACCATATGCTGCAAGGAAATCAAGCTGATACATATTAGTGTATCTGACACAATGTATTTTTATAACACAATCTATACCATCAGATTAACAGTCATCTGCTTAGGTCTGATAAATTGCAGTCAGGAATTTCACTGAGATACAAAAATGTTTGGACTGTAGTACAAATATGAAAGATGGCAACTTAACTTTTTTTTGCTACAACATATCTTCCCTAGCAAATTTCAAAACAATGTGAACCATGGGAGACAACAGAAACGCATTTCACTGAAGCTATGAAATGGTTTGTACATTGCTTTGTCATGATTCCCTTAAAAAAAAAAAAAAAAAGACAAAGAAAAGTACACCACAGAAAAGTACAGAAGATAACGGATTAACTATATGCATTAACTTCAGGCTGCTGTGGCTACTTTAAATCTTACAGTAATTTAGGTAAAAGAAAAAGTTCCCCTTAGCTCTGAAGATGCCTCTCTTAGCATAAATATTACCAATATCCATGAACTAAAAAATACGCTATATTGGTTATAAATAGGGGGAAAGACAGTCAAAGGATTAATTAATTCGCTATGTGTCTTCATGGACATTAACTGAAGCTGCACAGTAAAACCTTATGAGAGATCTCTGGTGTCTGAGAAAGGGAAAGATTATTTTTTAATGTATTAGGGTCTCTCAGCTGGCTCAGATAGAAAAACAGAGATTCAGAGAAAGGGACAAAGAAAAAAGCAATAATGATGTTTGCATCCACAAGTTTTTCAAAGGATTCTGTAGCATTTAGAGCTCACTTTCTTCAGCACCCTTTAAAGAACTCAGCCCTAACATAAAAAATAATCTACCTTTGCTTGCGCACAAGACCTACAGAGACAGGCACTTTCCTTGATTCTGTCAGACTGATATACTTAAGCCCAGTACAACATTCCCTTAAATTTTTTTAAAGCAGTTTGAATTATGTCAGATCTGAGAATTCTTTTCATTTTCTTCTCTTCTCCCATCCTCATATCATACTGAGTGAACTCCTGTAGAGAGTGAGGTCAGTGTAGGAAAGGCAATTCTTTCCGAATATGGATGCAAAAATTCAGCTTTGGCTACAGCTAACTATGAACCAACCTCATCTAAAGGAAGGTAGCAAAGACAGCACTTACTTTGAGGTTGTGTAGCTGAAGCGGTAGAAGAGTTTGCCTATCCTATAATAAATCCCAGCTGTATTGGCATGTTTATAGAAACCCTCTCCAGATCATGCTGCTCACCAAGGCAATTGCAGTTAGCCCTAAAAAGAAAAATAACTGAGTCCAACTGTGCTAGATACTTCAATGGATGCAAAAAGCCTTTTGCAATCTTGTTATGCCTGAAAAAACTCTGCCTATGGAGTGAAAAAAGAGAAGTCTTAAGTTACAAACATGCCCTGTGGTATAGCTCTAACCCCTCAGTGGACAGTTCTGAGAGAAACCTCCATCAAAAGAAAACAGGGGTCAGATATGACCCTGACTGAAACAGCCCTTGCTGAGATCAGGAAGTGACTTTATCATCAGTGCTGTTATGCCATGTAAATCAACAAAAGGAAGATTTAGCTCTCAGGTTTCTGTCTGTACACCCTGAGCTGAGGATGTGTAATTCCTCTGTAAACTCCATGCCCATTGTCCAGCTCCTGAGAGCAAAATAACGCCCAATACTGCTTAAAAAAGAAACCCAACTGTACATACGCAAGGGGAAGAGTATGCCAATTTGCTCCAATTTGTGTAAAAGAAAACTCCGTTATTTGGGGATTGAGAAATGCTTCTTCCCCCTCCTCCCTCCCCAATAAATCCTGTTACAAAACTAAATACATCACAGACATTTTTATAGCATTCTTTTTTCCATTTTCAGTTTGGGGCTAGTGGTGATTAATACTCAGTGAAGGCCATGGGTTTCAGCCTTGCCCTGCCTACAGGACACGTGTATTTGGGGTGGATCTGAATCAATGTTTTGGAAGCAAAAAAGCCAAACATTGGGCAACATGGTGTGTATCTTGGCTGCCTCTGTATTTCACCTGACCCTTGGAGTGCTACAGCTGCCCTTATCCAGAATGCTGACAGTTGCTGGGAAGGGTACGAATGATGTGCCGTAGGGCTGACCTTTTCCTGAACCGCAGTAACAAAGTGTTTACTGAAGCTCTTCGAGTCCTCTGCCACTTCATCCCCAAAATCATTCAAGACTACAATGAAAGACTTTCTGTTCTCTAGGACCCTCTCAGAAGTGTATCATACCATCTCTTGCAGCACTCTCGTTTGTCATGCTTTAGAACAATGTTCTACAGAACTGCAGCACATTCATAACACTTTGTTTTTAGAGAAAAGCTGCCTTGTTTGAGGATAACATTTTTTTCTCACCGAACTTACCAGACAACAGACTTTGTCTCCTGCCTCCTTCCCCCAGTACCTAATCCCTTCTCTAAATTCCGTATTACAATTTGTGTTACTTTTCCTCATGAGCAGCAATCAGAGATACCATTCCTAGGACCCGATTCACAGAATCATTGAATCACAGGGGTTGGAAGGGACCTCTGGAGATCATCTACTCCAGCCCCCCTGCCAGAACAGGTTCACCTACAGCAGGTTGCACAGGATGGCGTCCAGGCAGGTTTGGAATGTCTCCAGAGTTGGAGACTCCACCACCTCTCTGGGCAGCCTGTTTCAGTGCTCTGCCACCCTCAAAGCAAAGAAGTTCCTCCACATGTTTAGATGGAACTTCCTACATTCAAGTTTGTGCCCGTTACCTCTTGTCCTATCACTGGGCACTACTGAAAAAAGACTGATGCCATCCTCCCGGCACCCTCCCTTTAAGTATTTATAAGCATTGATGAGATCCCCTCTGAGCCTTCTCTTCTCCAGACTAAAGAGACCCAAGTCCCTCAGCCTTTCCTCATAAGAAAGATGTTCCAGCCCCCTAATCATCTTTGTAGCCCTCTGCTGTACCCTCTCCAGCAGTTCCCTGTCCTTCTTGAACTGGGGAGCCCAAAACTGGACACAGTACACCAGATGCAGCCTCATCAGGGCAGAGTAGAGGGGGAGGATAACCTCCCACCACCTGCTTGCCACACACCTCTTGATGCGCCCCAGGATGCCATTGGCCTTCTTGGCCACAAGGACACATTGCTGGTTCATGGTCATCCTGTTGTCCACCAGGACTCCCAGGTCCCTTGCCACAGAGCTGCTTTCCAGCAGGTCAACACCTCAGGAAACAGTCATATTCTCTCAGCTTGGTGTCTAAACTCCCCTGTAACCAGAACACAAGTTTTTTCAAAGGGCAATTTACTGTCATTACCTTGCTACTTTTCTCACAGTGTGATAACACTGGAGAGAGGCCTACCTCTCTATTGATCATATAAATCAAAGTAATAGTTCAGAACGGGCCCATATCTTTTAAACAGTTGCTGCACAAAATGTTATCCTTTGTGTCTTTGATGAGAATCTCATCAAATAAACCCAGTAATATACATCACAAAAGCAGGCCCAGCTAGCTGTAAGAAATGCATCCAAAGTAACTCAGGTTAAAACCTAGAATATAACTATTTTAGAGGTTATTTTAACTGAAATTTTTAAAAAAAGTATTAACCGGTGACCTGAAGTTAAAATCTCGCAAAGATTATTGTTGTTTTAGTGAAGACAGATGTTGAGCAGCCTGAGATCACTTTTAGTTTGTTAATGTTGCCACCTTTTCTGGAATATCTTCTTTCTTCCACATCTCACTCATTAGCGATTCCAGCCTCTATGGAACTTCATTCTCTGCTATTCCAAGGCAAGTGTGACATCATTTGGGGAGAATAATTTAATCAAGGCATCTTTTTAATTGGCTAAAAATTTATACATTTCAATTTCTTGAAAAAAGTAATTGTTTTCCACCAGAAAAGACACCATTTTTGGGACACTAACCCAAAGTTTTCTTGTAAAACGCTTTAACAAGAATTTACTGTGAATTTGTGATGATGGTGCTCCATGAAAAACAGGTAGTTATAGTACATCTATTACTTGAGGCTGGACAATATTCAACACTTACTATTGTAAGCATAGGCATCAAAAGAGCTTTTGTTGGATGAGCTGCCCACCAGCAGGAATAAGGATGTTACAAATCTGTTTCTCAGTATTGAATAAAATCAATCATAAATGAGTTCAAAATTATTAGAGATTAGAATGTGTATGACAGCAAGGGGATACACAGCATATGGGGAAGGGCCAAGTCAGACTCATGGCATGTGAGCTATGCAGTCCGTCTGCACACGTGTTGTAAGCGTTTAATTGGGAGTGCAACTCAGACCAATTCGCCTTTTTTCTCCAGTGGAAAGGAAAGAAATTGAGGGCATTTTCAAGAAAAACCTGAATGTACAGTTCTTTTGACAAACAGGTGGTATAAGCCAGCCTAACTCTATTTCTGCAAAGAACAACCTACCAAAGCAGTGGAAATGTCTCTGAATTAAGTGCAAGTAACAGAGGCATGGCCAAGTTCGAAGACAGTCAGTTTAAGGTGACTCCCCAACATCACTTCCTGGCAGACACTAATGTGGCTGAGGTCAGACATGGGCTATAAGTCCACTCACGATTCATCAGATTAAAAGGCCACCCACTGTCTAGCTATGTTTTTTTACTGCTTCCTCAAAACATGTTTGTCAATCAAGTTCTTGAACTAGTTTCCTAAGACGGGAAATAAAAACAATAAGAAAAGGAGGTTGGAAAACTTCACGCACAATTTTTCACAACACTGAAATATTCAGCACTGGACCAGTGTGGAATAAACAATTCCCAGGTCTGCATGCCTGACTGTTCATCTCTGGCTGGGGAGGCAGCTATTTTCTTTGCCTGATAATAAGCATCATTTTGGCTCAGTGACCATGACCTTTCTAGGCTTGTCCAGTCTGACCTTATGCTGTGTCTCAAGGGGCTGGTAACGGATGCAGACTGAATTCTTCATCACTGCCTTTTATGAGGAAGGGAATATGCTGTTTACAAAAGAATATTAGGTAGATTTCAGCAAAGTCACTTTTTCCCCCTTGTTTTTTTTGGATGTTATTACATTGTGGATGTTTTTTTGTTATTACATCGGGCATTGTGTGGCAAAGAAAAAAGGTCAGGTCATCTAAGAAACATTGCCTGGAGTGAAAATTCAGATTAAGCTGGAGGTGATTTGTTTTACTTGAAAGGAGATATTTCTTCCTTGTCCAATGGCAATATACAGACTTTAAAGGTTAAAAACCATAAGTCTAAACCACAACATTAAAGACCATAAACCTCTTTAGCAAAAAGTTCCTCCTTTCCCCATCCCTTTTCCAGCAGGGTTTGGTTTCAGCCTAGATTCCAGTATCTACTAATTGTGGCATTTATCTCAGACACTTTCTTGAAGATAAAAATCCTTTATCCTCTTCTCCCAGTCTCCTCATTTTTTTCAGACAGGACCTTGAGGTGTTCTCCCCCACTTATTTGCTTAAAGCAAAAAGATTTTAATGCCTGGACATGGATCAGACTCTTTAATTCTAGTCTGGACACCTTTTCTGGCAAGGACCATGTTAAACAGAGAGTATTTGTCTTTTAGTAATACAGAGATATGCCCAATACCTTGCAGAGAACCATAGTGCATTCACGCCACCAGAACTTTATCAGATCACTCATCTACAAGCTCTAGAAAAGGCCTTCCCATGAGGCTATTCCTTGAGCCTTCTGGTATAGCTCACTCCTTCCATTCATTGCCCAGACTGGGTGTGAGCTGCTGCCAGGAGAGTGATACCAGCGTCTAGTGCTGTCTAGGTGCCAGCAAACATCAGGGCAGTGAACTGGTATGAAGTGAGGATAAACACCAGCACCCATCTGAGCGGTCAGAAAGGTCACCAATGTTGCCAATTCCAGCCAAAGGGAGTGATACAGAAAACGTTGCTAAGGAACAAAACAAACGGACCCATGGAGAGAGAGAACTCAAAATACGTGATGCCTGTTTGACAGTCTGAACAACCAACCACCTTCTCATTTTAAAGAATCTCGCTGCTTGCTTAAGAGTTCAAACGCTGAGCTGTAAAAAATGTTGCATCAAAAATGACACAGCAGCATTCATTTTGCTTCTGAATAATAAAAGCACTTTTATGACTCAGCCAAATCAGTGGATCATCTCTCATAAATTCACAGAAACTACCAGAAAGGATTTTATTTACACATGTTGAACATAAACAGCAGCTTCTATTTCTAAAACATCTTTTAAAACCTTATCTTGGAAAGACATTCATTTAGCAATAAAGTTATCAGCACACAAGTTTCCTTAGTTTTGAGTGATGAAACTGAAAAACACACAACACATTTCCAAAGTAAGATACTCAGTGCTCTCCATCAACACTAGTCAGTCTTGCAGATCCCAAAGCATCCTCTAAATATGACCAAAATTACTTGGCTAATTAACATCAAAGTTGGAGAAACCCTCTCCTCCTTCAGTCTGGGAGGCACCTCTACTTACTTGGATGTCAAATGTAAGTGACTCCAACGTCACAATCACTGTGAAGGTTTTCCCTATCATGATCCAGGATTTTCTTCTGTTTCAACCCAAAACAAAGACTACAGCAGATTCAGTCAGAGAGATACACTGACAAAAGCCTTTGGTTCCTTGGGTGGAATCAGCCTGCCAGGGTAGAGTCAGACTGTTTAGTTGGTCATGATTTTATCCCAGTGTCCTGGTTTCAGCTGGGAAGGAGTTAATTTTTCTTTCTAGTGATTGCTGTGAAAGGAATGTCAACACCTATTGCTTTTAGTTGTTGCTAAGTGATGTTTACACTGTTCAAGGACTTTTTTTTCAGCTTCCCATAGAAGCATAGACAGAATGATGGAATGGCCAATAAAATAGACCTCATGCTCAGTATATAAATGGGGGTTAGCTGAGGGGAAGGAATCTGCGATCACTGCTCTGGACGGTGCCAATTCACCGAGTGGTGACAGTGCCCCATGTCATTATTATTATTATTATTATTGTTATTTTTCCTTTTCTGTTATTGTTTCTATTAAAACTGTCTTTATCTCAACCCACTAGGGTTTTTTTCCTCCCTTCACACCTTTTTTTTTTCTCCTCTCTTCCCCCACCCTTCAGGTGGCGTGAGGGGTGGGGTGTGTGAGCGAGTGGCTGCGTGGTTCTAGTTGCTGGCTGGGGTTAAATGGTGACACCTAGTTGAAGTGCAGTTTAATCTCTGTGTTTAAATTGTTTAGATGCTTAAGGGACCACTTACTTGGAAAGACGTAATGAGAAAATTTTTTTCTAATTTCTATCATGCTGTCTCTTTACATAGCACTTTCACTGCATTTATTGAGCTTATTTTCATTCTTCCCAATGTGATATAGATATACTGATTTGAATGCACTACTTAATTTCAGACCAATTCCTTTGTTAAACACTAACATTAGATCTGCCTGATGCCAGCCTAAGACAAAGATGTTATTCAACTGTCAGAGAACAGAGAAAGCCAATACAGCAAACAGAAGACCCAGAATAATTTTATGACAAAATTCACTGCTAACAGACCCGCATCTTCATTAGTTCAAATACAGTTAGTACAAAGATCAGGGTGCATATCCGAATGGATGGTAGTTCACCGAGGATCACATGGGATTCCTTATCTTCCAGAAGAGGATCACATACGTACAAAAAAACACAGGATCACATACATACACAAAACAAGCTCTGTAGAACTGTCTACTTAGAAAATCACCAAGTCAGAAGGAATTGAGTAAAGGTCAACAGACGAGTCAGTGCTATCACTGAGAAATCACCCTCCTGATTTACCAGTTTAGAAATCCTGGCAATCCCAATAAGCTCCACTTATCTTTTGCAATGACTACTACCAGCCCCAGGAATATTCACAGCGGCCAGCCTCACAGCACCTCTCCAGAGAGCACAAGCTGTTTGATTTGCAGTTATGTATTTGAATTTACATTCTGGGTAAAATAGAAGGGATCCAGACCTCCAGTTCCTATTACAACGTGTTCAAAGCACCATAAAAGTTCCTTTAAAGATGGAGATTCTCTATGAACATTTAGGAATTGCTGTGAGAACATTCAAGCCTCCCATCATCTAAGACAGAAACCTCCCAAGGTTCTTCTATTGTAAGAAACAGTCTGCTTGTCTCCCAGGAAGAGATGTTTGAGAGGTGTTGATACCTCAAACATGAACTTGACTAGACATCAAATTCCAGCTTGTCTTAAGAGCACAGTGCTCCACCCCTAAGTGCTGGAGAACCACTCCCGTTTCAGCACTGCTCCTCTCCTGCCAGGTTTAATTTCTTTATGATGTACCAGGAAAACCATCTCAGCCAGCTGGAGCTCTAAACCTCATCAGGGACACTGAAATCATTCTGGCTCATTTGTGTCTCAAGTAACCTCTCTGCTAGTGCTCAACACACAGACCACTTCCAAGAGAAAATCATGAGTCACCTTTTAACCCCACCCTCACACTATCAATCACATTAATTATTTTACTCAATCAGGGTCTAACAGTCAAAGTAAAGTTAGTGGAAAACCTAAGGAAACATATCTTAACTCTCAAAAGGCAAGGAGAAGGGCCTGTTTCTAATAATGCTGAGGTTTGCCAATGTTGCTTTTTTTCTTATCTTACAATTTAAGTATTTACAGTGCAGCCATTATGTTCACTAGAGGGGATTTTTATTTTTAATTTTTTGCAGACTTTGGAATGTCTGCAGAATTAACTTAGCACAGTGTCCCTGTCTCTTCCAAGCACACCATCCCTCTTAGGGTCTAATAGTTTTCACCCTATTCAAATGTAGAGATGCAGGCCAGATTCTCAGCTGTAAATCATCGTCACTGTAGCTAAGTCAAGGGGGTGATGTTGCTTTATAGAAGCAGAGGTGCAAGGCCCCTCAATCCACCTCCATCCATAGTCGGATACTGCTTCGGTTTTGTTCATGAGAGATTCATCATGCTTTTAGGAACAGAGAAAGCCCATTAAGACCAGGGATGAGAAATGCCATGGTTGGATTACATTTTAAATATTTGGATTAAATTTGAATTATTCCTCTTATAGTCCAGACATAAGCTGTTTTACCAATTATATCACATGCCCAAATGTGAAAGCAGCTTTTAGACAACTTTCACTTCCAAGAAATTTCATTTGTGGAGAGCAGAGTCAGTGAGTGAGAGAGAAGGGAGGAGAGGCCAGAGAACGGTACTGGATTCATATCTCCATTTAGGGAGGAAAATTAGATGTCCAAGGCTTAAATCCCCCTTTATCTGAAGGGAGGAGAAAACCAACAACAGTGATCATGCACAAAAACTACAGCAACATGAGGTCTGTACAAAGCCTTTGCAAATGGATCCAATTATCTGTAGGGTTATCCTAGTGACCAAGGGAGAGCAAAGCCCTGCATGCATGTTCTTCATCAGTCCCGCAAGTGCTTGTCCCTGTGGTAAAGCTGAAGCAGCAATAAAATTTGCAGACCAAAGCTCAGCCCACAGCTGGATCATTGCTAAATCAGATTTAATTTCCCCC
>VYXH01012443.1:169282-216228 GCA_013397275.1 Burhinus bistriatus | reverse complement strand
CCCCCCCCCCCCCCCATCACAGGACTGAAGATTTGATACAGTCTTATGAAAAAACACCATTTTGATTATTTATTCACTGTATCAGACTAGAAAATGCTGTCTCCAGGCAAAAATCAGACCTCAATGTGCTTTATACAGCATAGACACTCCTTATCAGACAGGCCCAGTCGTGAAGGCCTTTTTAGTTAATGAGGCCAGTTCTGCTCTTTTCCAGGGCCAGTTTTCCACCTAAAATATTGCAGTCAATTAAATAAACATCTGCATAAAGCTTTATGTTTCATTATTTCTGGTGAGACAGATACATATGGGAGTTAGGAAGTGAATTTTTGAGGATTTTGTGAGCCTCTAAAGAGGCTGAAGGTATTCTGCATTTGAGGAGTGAAGACAAGAAGGAGGGCCTGCCTTCCCAACTCAAAGAGCATGTGTAGATACATGTATATACATGTATTACATAAACATATGCTCGTGGATGACTGCACCCACGAGACCAATAGGCCTCAGTGTGAGAAAATTAGATGAAAGTAAGAGGACCATATGGAGACTCATTATCCAATCCAACAAGGGAGTGCCAGACCCCATACTGACTGCATGCTCATTAGATTCTTCACTGAAATCCCCCGTGGCCCAACTCTCCTCTCCCTGGTCACAAGAACAGTTGAGGTTGGAAGGGACCTCTGGAAGTCATCTTGTCCAACACCCCTGCTCAGACAAGGTCACCTAGAGCAGGGTAACCTAGAGCCCAGGACAATGCCCAGGCAGCTTTCGAATATCTCCAAGGACAGAGATTCCATTTCCTGATGCACATGAGTAGGTCAAGATGGCTTCTGGTGCCTGCAACACTGGCCAAAGTTCAGATCCTGACTCCTTGACTATGACGTGTTTCAGTGAATTGACCTTGAAACTTAAATATGCAAAGACAAAATTCTACTTCATGCATAAAAACCAGAAGATAACATTTGCTCTTAAAAACAGTGTATTTTCCTGAGAAAGAAAATCTTATTTCCTGCAAACTTGAAAAGATGCAAATTCAAAACGTTTTAGCCTTTATGATTAAGTTAGAAATGATGCCACATACAGGCAAGACAGCAGTTCTAAAAGGTTCTTTCAGCTGTGAAGGATTTTTAAAAGGTTCTTTTTAGCCTTAGCCTGTGTTTAGCAGGAAAAGATACATCTTTATTTAATTTTTAAATGGAGTTAATCTTGAAGGAAACATACATTTATGTCACAGGGAAACAGCATGAAATTAAAATTATTTTGCAAATCTAAGATATAATGGCTTACAAAACCTCAAATTCCAGGACTTTGCTCATCCCAAATACACTTTTAAATATGGAAATAAAAGGAGAAACGCATAAATATACAAAGCATTTTTTGGATGTGCATGCTTTCCATTCTTGGGGAAGAGTGTTAACAGAACAGTACCTTAATTTCCTTCACGACTGGCATGTCTGGGCTATAATTTTTCCTTCAGACAAGCCAGGCATTTAATTCTTTAGAAAGACTAAATCAATGAACTAACAATTACTGTAAGAAGACTTAAACTAGCTGAGGATGTGATCCCTGGGCTTTTTGTTTTACAGGCTCAAAATAAATTTTACCATGTCATTCTTACCATCATCACATTGCCTCAGGACAAATAGAAGCTGACTCTCTGAGAAACCAATTTTCATCTAATGACGACTGAACCAACTAAATAAAACCTGACATTTTAAACTTTAAAGAACATTGGAATTGTACTGTTTATGTTCTAGAAGTGACATGCAGGTCGTTTAGCATTTTTTCTTTAGAGGAAACAACCGCAACAACATAAGAAAGCCTCCATCCAATCTGAAGGAGGGAAATATAAAGTGGAAAAACTGCCAAGAGAGAAGATAACAAAATACTGGCATCTGGAGAGCTGTCTGCTTGGCAAGCGTGCATGTCATTTACAAATGTTTGCTCATAATTATATCCCTGGAAGACTTGGGTGAATAATACTGTTGAGAAAGATGCCACTTTCAAAACACTGCCTCTCAATCATATTTAAATAAATGCAACAGTCATTGAAGGGCGAGTGTATCTAAGGATATCGCCACAGAAAAGGGGAACCCATGCCTCACACTGCTCCGGTACCTGCGAGACAAGGAGGGGGAAGGATGGAGCTGTATATTAGGATATCCACTGAACTCCCATCTCTTTGACAAGCTTTCTGGAGGAGGGAGGGCAGGGATGCTGGCAAGGTGCCACTGTGATTTTTTGCTTCCCGGCATGACACAGCCAACACAGAAGGGCACAACTAAGAACAAAGAATTTTCTGAAGTGACACCAGAAATGGGATTGAGCCATCAAGTTCACGTCATACAGGGTCCACTCAGTCATCAGACTGTAATGGAGAGGTTAGACATGCAGTATTTGCTGATGGTTGAAGGCTTTATAGTTTCTTGCTCATCTCTTCTTCTGGGGAAGCTCCAGCTCAACAAGATTTTCCAGGCAAAATAAAAAGAAAATTATGGAATTAATAAAATAAGGGTGAGCAACAGCTCTATTCTGGGAACATTTTGGCAATTCCAGAAGAAACATGTCACAACTTCCCCAGATGAAAACATTAAGGACAAAATATTCTAGGAGGAACGGTTTATCCAGTCAGAAACCAAGATGGAAGCATGTCAAACAATGTTTTCCACAATGCCTCCCGTAGTCAACCCATTGGGGGACAGGCAAGGTGATAACCCAGACCACAGCAAAAGTCCCAAGGCTTTGAAAGGGGCCAAAGTTTCACCCAAAACCCCCATGTCACTAATACTGAGGTGCACCACCTTATATCAGTGATGGGAATGAGAATGAATTAAACTAAGTGCATAAATTCCTATTGTTTAGAAAAGGATGCTTTCTAAAATAACATCCTTAGGACAATAAAACAGTATCTGTTTCAGTCCCAATAGAACTTCTTAAATTAAACACCCATCTCAGAAAGCAAGGACCTCCCCTCCCAAGTTCTGGAGCACTAAGTTCTCCCATGTTTTCATTTTTCAAATTTCTTAACACCCAGACGCAAAAGCAAGGTCTCTTCAGGGCTAAGCATGCTGCCTGAGTCAGGCATCACCAGTATGCTGCAGAAAGGCGAGGAGAAACACAAAAACCTAGAACAAAACAGCGTTCCCGTTCCTATTTCTGATGAATCTTCTCAAACACAGAAACAGAGCCCATCTGAATGAAATACCATAAAGTTTATAGGGCTTCTCATTTAAAGCATGGCTGAGCCACAGCACACTGAACTCCCCAGCACACCTCAGCCTTGAATTGAACAACAGATTCGGGTCTAGGAAAATGGGACATGCACAAGGGTCACACAGCTGCACATAGCCCTCTGAGACTTGAATCCTGGCCACTGCCAGCAATAACTGCCGGAATGGATTAAAGGAGTTAAGAGATCCCTACTTGTTTGTTTGGCTATGTCAGAGGAGTCCTCAGGGCACCGCACACAGCTCTGCTCGCCTCCTCACTACAGGAACAAAACAATTGGGAAAGCAAGGCCTTAACCCATCTGCGACAGCCCTTTGCATTTGATGATTGCTCTGTCCAATAACTTCTCCACGCTTCTTGGACACATATTCTAGAAAAGCAGATGGCTGTACTGTCCATCTGGAATATTACTATTTTCCCATCACTACTCTTAGCACATGAAAATACTCAATGAGAAAAAAAAATTTTTAAAATCCCCCTTATAAAGCTAACACCACCCAAATTTTATAGCAGAGATTCTGGGTCTCTGTATGCCTCCAAAATGCCACAGATTTGCCCTGGTGTAACAATGCAAGTCCAAAGCACTGCGTCATCCTTCTTCCCACTGCACCAGTCTGCTTCCCAAGTCCCTGTCGGAAGTCCATGTACATACACCCATGCCTGACTGCTCTGGGTGAGGACCTGTGACTGAGAAGCACTTGCAGTTATTAACAGTCATTGGGACCAGACACTAAACTTCTTAGAGTATAGTGACTCTGGCACCCACAGGCCGTCATATAGCCTTTGTGTTTATGTTAGAAATTGGGTTGGTGTTGTCACAGGTAGAAATGCTACTGCAAGTGAACCAAGATTTCAGGTTCCTGGGGGTTTATATTGGTGAAATTTATAGTTGTAGATGAAGTTTATACTGCTTCACCTTTAAAATTCTCTCTCTAGCAAAATGCAATCAAATACAAAATATTTGCTGTTTAACAGGATTCTTGCAGCGTCCAATGCACAGCAAATTTCCAGAGACAAGCCTGTTAATTATTACTTTGATGTTTTGGTGACAGAGGCTACTTTAGAATAATAACAGGCCAAACCTGCAGACAAAGCCAAAACACATTTTCCAACCCAAACCTCTGACAATGAACTGCAATCAGAGCACCTGCTGGAAGATGAGGTAGGACTTGCAGCAGGGCATGTCACAGCCACTGTGAAAGAATCAGTGTCTTGTCGAACATTAACTAGCACAGTGGCCACAGCCTGGGCACTTCAACCCAGGATGGTCTCCCATCCAGGCTACTCCCCTTTTACTGTGATCAACATAATGTGCCCTCAAGTGCTTGAGGAGGGATATCTTGTGGCAGCTGTCTCTTCTACTTTGGCAATAAAGGCCCTTCCCTTCGCTCTACAGGAACTGACTCAGTAAGAGATTAGGTAACAAGAACAGATGAATAATAATATTAATCTTAAACACAGAAGGCTAAATTGTATGCTCATTGGTGCCTGCTTTGGAGTCTCCCCGTTTCCCCAGGCTGCTTTCAGATGTTGTGAGTTGTCAACCATGTTTTATACGGCTAACATAACAAAAATGCTCCTGTTTGTTTCTTCCTTTTCTAGCCAGCTGGGGAAAAAAACCTCCTCCCAGTTGTGAAACACACAAGCACACTGCCCCCCAAAAACCCACCTTTGCCATTTCTCAGCCAAGTAAGGGCAATAGACTGTATGAAACAGCTACACGTAGCTCACTACCTTCACCTGCCAGAGTGCTGCTAAAGGGTATTAGGCTGGTTCTGGCCTTTCCTTCTACTCTTAACTCACTTTGCCTACCAGCTCCACCTGCCCAATTTCTGAGGCAGCAGGACATACCACATCCCAGATACAGAAGCAACAGCATCTTGGAGCAACAACACCCAGTCTGAGCACTCTTCTGCCTGGAAAGGATGACACTTATTTGGTCTTTTACCTCCTTCCTCCTCAGGGAAGCACCCTTTTCGCTCAAACTCAAAGCGAATCTCCATAAGAAGAGCTAGAAACACACACGCGTGCTCTGGTACCCTCACCACATCAGACCTATTTATTGTGCAAGGTAATTATGCTGACTGAGTCCTAAAAATAGGTCCTGAAGTACAGAGACTAGAAAAAAAGAACAGGCTGGAAAAGCCCAGCACGACTCTCCTCAGAATGACTAGATCATCAGCTACAACATCACAAACAACAGCAGTTTGGATGATTTGCCTGGACAATTTGCTTCCCTTATTTCTGCAAATAATATGAGCAAAGAAACATCATACGAGGAGGAAGACAGAAGAGCAGCAAGAGAGAGCAGCCACGGAGGGGAGGAACATGTGAAGGTGTGTTCCCTAGCAAAGTGAGAAGTCATTTTCTTTTCAGAACACGTTCAGTGGGGAAAAAACAAACAAACAAAAAAAAAACCCCACCAAACGAAAAACCAAACCTCAAAACCATTGAGAAAATAATAATGGCAGAAAGAAAGAAACAAAACAAAGCCCACGATGTTTTCAGGGAATTACTTGGCGTGACACCATCAGAACATGCTGTTCTAAGTACCTTAGAAGATCAGCAGGGGAAGTCCCTTTATAGCTCGAAAATGTTTCCTTGCCTCCAAGAAAAAATTTCAAGAAACATTTCTTTTTTTGTTAGTGTATTTGGGGGAAAGTTGCAACATTTTAAAAAAAATAAAAAATTTCCTTCAACTTATATCCCCCCCCCAAAATCTTTCCCACCTCCTTTTTTTTTTTTTTTCCAAAAAGTGTTTGCTCCTCAAAAAGACCATTTATTTGGAACAGCCAGGACTGTTCACTAATTTTAAAATGATTACAGGATCATATTAGGGTAGCAGTAATAGTGACAAAGTTTTTCTGTTCCTGGTTGCTAGAACAAGAACTAGAACTCCAGTTCCAATGGATTCCAGTTACTTTTTTGATCTCTGTAGATCAGTACATAATACATATATTTAAGTTATTAGCACTGTTATTTAGTTTTATCACTGTATTTAGGTTATCCCTGTTATCATTGACAATATAAGAGGACAGGAAAGTGAGTTATAAAGCAATAACTCACTTTTTTCTTCACTTATGCAAGAAACAGTCTATATTATTCTACAAAATAATTATACAAGCCTTGAGGTATTTTATGTAAATAGGTACTTTAAAAAAATACACTAAATATTAAAATAAAATTATACCAAGATGAGTTTATTTCCCATTAATCTTCTCTATGCTCTCTAACCATGGCAGTAAATTTGAAGCTGCCAATGCCTGATCACTCAGAGAGCCTATTTTTCAAAGTCATCAACTCATCTCAATACCTCATAAGCCTCATCTTTAAAGTTAGAGCTAGTTAATATAATTTGATAAAACTTTATTGTTGTGGGAAGAAGAGAGGTACACAATTCAGAGCAGGATTTTTTTCTATTATTTCCAGCAGTAAAGTTTCTGTCAACCACATTACTCATGGCCATAAATTCCAGATATTCCCACCAATATTGCAGGCACCAAGACAATTCCTATGAATGCTCAGTTTGCTAGTGAAAAGCATGGGAAGCAACAAAAGGAAGATCTGGTCCATAAGATCCATGCAACATTTTACAGCAGTGGGCTACAGTGGAATGGAGAGAGTTGCTTATCTGCTTGTGCTCACGTTTTTTCTTCCTTGAGAAATTTCAGCAGGTCCCTTTTCATTCCATATCAGAACAGAAACCACCATTACAACTGCATGTATTCAGTGTCCAAGCCAACCAACCTAAGTGTGATATGCTCACATAAGGAAGAGACCATATACAGAAGCACATCAATGTACCCTTCACAGCATTTCACTGGGTTTGTTTTGTGTGCACAAAGTACCTATGCTTTAGCATACAAATAGTCTTCTCATATCCATAAAATGAAATTCTCTTCAGGTAGAAATCAGTAGATGAAATGATTAGTATCTAAACCAAATGCTAAAAGCTTGATCCACCCCAGTCTTTAATATTTAGATTTTACTGTGCTCTTCAAAATACAGGCAGATCATTTAGTATTTATGCTTTTTCCAGGAGCAGAAAAAAACATCCAAGACAGGACTTCCCGATGCTATTTCTCTTACATTTTTAGTACCCCACATTTACCTAGTCATTTGCATCATTCAAGTCCCATGGACAGAGGGCTTCACTGCCTAGACTTGTTAGGAACATTCAGTTGGCTTGAAAACCATTTCTGAAGTGCAACTAGGGGCAAGATCAGGACCTTGTAACTGACAGTGAATAAAACCAGTTGCGTGAACCTTTTTAAAATGATTGGTTAAGTGTTCTTGCCTTTGATTAAGTGTTGCTGGGCTTTAAAAGCATAGGAAACATTACTCTCAATATACTGAAGACATTCCAGGGTGCTGCTAAGCACTTTATAATGTTTTGAATTTCAGTGGATTCACAGGTACCTCTCATGCACCAAATCATAGTTGACCACCTCTGTCTCAGCACTCCAGGGCAAAACCATGTGGCAAACACCCCATTTGAACATTGCAACATTACATTTCCTGCAGCTGGTGAAAGTGATCCAAATCAACCAATTTCACCAAATAAGACAACAAGAAAGCAGATTCTGAATCCAGCTGATCCAGAATTATAGCCATACATCAAGGATAAGACTTGTTTTGACCTGGATTTGAAAGACCTTCCCCCCCACACTTTTGGACACCTCCTTCTAATAGCTCAATTCCACAGGGAATTTGTAAACCTTAGTGTTCCAGTCCGTGGATCACCAGGATGCAAGAACAATGATAGGGCAAGATGCATGCAAGATTGCTAACTCCACTAAATCTACCCTCACTAAACAAATAAAGCTCTTGAGGGAGATTTTTTAGTCTCTCCAACAAAAAAAAAAGTTCAGAAGCCAAGTGCCAGCGTTAATCTTACTCTTAAAGAAACACACAGCATGATGGAGTCCTGCCTACACCAGGATCTCAAACGGGTGGCAGTTCATTTTTAATATCACTAACATTCACCCATCAGCCCACCCCACCCCTTCCCCCCTAGCTCAAAATTAAATCTAACAACCTGAAGACAATTCCACTTAATTGCAACTGCATCATCTTCTGCAAGATTCGACTGCCAATCCCTGCCATTTGAATGTACAGTTGCTAGGGCAACGGGTGTGAAGAGCATGCTTTTGTGTTGCCACATGCATCTTTGGGAGCTGTGCCAACATCTGAGCTCCCACAGCTGGGATGGATTTAACGCCTTCTTCCCCAGGACCACCCTGTCCTTACTTACAGTGCAGGGGCTACGGCAGCCAGCCCTTGGCAAGCCGCTGCTTCTCCTCTGCAGATTGACACCTGCAGGAGAATGACAGATGGCTGCAGCCAAGCTCAGTATAATCAAGCACCGAGGATGCTGTAACACTTTATCAAATCAAATGTTCAGCAGTGCTAGACTTCATTTGCAGGAGGTTATGGGGTACACAGTTCATCATGTACATAGCTCATGAGGAAAGAAAAGATCATTTACCATCATTTAAAAATAATTTCCTTCTGGTGGTTTCCTATCTACCTGTTGTTGTCCCCTCACCCGCCCCCTCCATACTAATAGAAGGCTGCATCATATCTAGAGGACTATACGGTCTTCTCTCCGCCTCCATAATTTTAACCTAGAAAACACGATTAATGTGTACAGAAACCTTCCCATCAACCTCTCCGCTTATCTTCCAGGGCAGACTGCTTCCCAGAGTTTAGTTCTTAATTTCTTTCTTATTTCCTTAAGATGAAGGGTTTAAACTTAGGTCAGAGCCTACTTTGCCTATGACCTTTTATATCTCTTTTGAGTCTGCAATACTTATGCTGTTCTATAAAAATTAAGGTGCACTCCTCCCTTCCATATGCACACATGTATGTTTAGCAAAGAAACATCTGACAATCTTTTTCATAGCATAGAACAAGCTGGAGCTCAAGATCACAAGCTAAATCTGCTTTTAATGGCAAGTAAAACTATTCAGAGCAGTGGCAAATAGCCTCCCTGCTACTGCACTCGTGTAATCATAGCTAATTACTGCACAAAAAAGTGCCTCTTAAAATGATAAATAGTGTAATCTAGGGAGTCCTGTAATCCTCTAGGAGCCCCATACAGCACCAGTAATGGAGTGCAATGTCTGAAAGTCACCCATTGCCGGTTACAGTTGGTAACTCAGACTCACTTGGTCTGTCTGTAGAGGACAACATCCATGGTGTTATGATCTAGGATCTGACAGATACAAAAGGAAAAAGAAGCCAGTTAAGATTTATTTCATGTTAGTGCAAGGCTGAGTTTTTCCACAGTCCTCTTCTCCTACAAATATGTTCCAGAGAAGCACAACAAATAAGCAAGCTGCAAGACACTGGTGCGTGGTGCTCACAACCTACAACCTGAAACCACCTTTGTATTCCCATCAATTCCTCCGTATGTTTGAAGCACATAAAAAAAAAAACTTGTGAGCTCCCTCAAAGCTCAGCAGAGGCTCACCACCACACTTTGAAACACATTTCCTCACCTCCCAGATTCAGGCACCGTCCACATGTGCTGGTATTTCAAGTACAACCACAAATGTCACAGCACACAGGGCTTTGCAACTTGTGTTCATCTCCACTTCAACAAGAGTCAATAACCACCAATAATACAGAGACGTGGACAATTCTGGGCATAGACAGGGAAACAAAATCCAAAACTTCAGCTGCTTCAGGACGTGTCAGCAGCCTTTGCAGAGTAAGTCATATTTTCACAGAAGAACAATAATCAGATCCTCCAAAGCTTGAGGGGTGAGGAGAGGGCGTGGGGAGGGACCTCTGTTCTGATTAAGCAAGAGCACTGGCGTTGCCCGTTTTTTAACTGGAAAGAAGAGGCTAAAGGGAGAAAAAAACACGTTCAGGTCTGAAAAAGTGACCATTAAATCAAGAGCTACGCTCCAGAAGGGAACTGGGGGTGTGGGGAGGGAATCTGGCAGACCAGAGAAGTGTCACTATTCACAGGGGCTGTTACAATCAAATCAGTTTGTCACACATAAGGCAGCAATGTAACTACACTGTACTGCTAAGAGTTCACATCACTTTGCCATGCCCATTTACAGTAGTCCCCTTTAATCTCCCCTCTCCTCCAGCTCTGGATTGTCCCCAGGCCCCATCTTGGCAGATATCCCAGGGTGCAATGAGCTGTTACTCCGCTCCATGCCCCGAAACTGTTCTTGCACCGCACTGTTGGGCAACTGCTCAAACCCAGACGCAGTGCCAGGATACCTCCCTCTCCCGTGCCTCTCCTGCATGCATTACTGGACTCTGACGCGTAGTCCCAAACATAAGCAGATGCCTCTGGTCTTGTTCATAGTCAAACTAGAAAATAGGCTTAGACTGCAGCAATGCAGTTACAGAAGAGACAGAGGAATCAAATGCTGAAGCCATGTGTTATCTCAGAGGGGCATTTAACCCAGGTGTGCTTACACCTGACAGCCAAGTCTTTCATGACACTCATTCCACATCATTTATGAGGACTGGGATACTGTTAAACCTTCTGGAGGACTGCTTAGTGTGACCACAAATCCTGTCACTGAGAACCTATGTGGAATAAAGAACATTAATGCAAAATGTGTAAAGCTAACCCAGACTAAGTGCCCAGGCAGGCACACCCCGAGCCTCCTCTGCCTTCCAAAGGAGGGCAAAATCTTCTAAGACAGATATAGAGGCAGGGGAGGTTTCCAAGGTTCAAATCAGCACTTGCAAATATGAAGATGTTTTAGCTCTGGAGACAACTGATCATTTTCCACCAGTTAGAAGCAAACAAAAGCTGATGCCACCTTCAAGAAACACGTGCAGGTGCAGAAGTTGGAGCTTCTGAGTTCTCTGGCACCTCAGTCCCTCACACTGCCCTGGATAAGTCACCAACCTTCTCATCCCACACTCCCCAATGTGGGAACTGGGGAGACACTTGCTCTGTTTATTCCCATAGCTGTATCATTCCAGAACACTGTGCCTTATTTCCAGATCCTTTTCACTTGCATGGCGATAACCATCCCTGAAAGTGTTGGAAAACTAGTGAGAAGAGTGGAGAATCGGGCCCATGGCATGCAGTGTTTCTAGGAACATGGGGCAGACAGTGGCCCAGGAGCATGCAGCTCTCCACGTTCAGTCAGATATCTGACCTTTGGCACGTGTGAGTTAATGAGGATTTAATCAAACAAAGCAGCAGTCCCTCCTGTGGCCTAGGACACAAGAGGGGTTTCTTGGGAAGCAGTTCAGTAGTACTGTCACACAGTATCCTTCTGTGTTGTCTTACTGAAAAAGAGCCAGCTCTGCCTTTCCAGAACATAAGGGTACAATCACAGCCCTTTCAGAAAGAGAAGATGCAGACGAAAGCAAAAACAGGCTTATGAAACAGAGGGTCAAGCAAGGAAACCAGGAAAGCACACGATAAGACTCTCATTCTGTAGGATCAGACTATTATTTTCCTTTATGAATAACTAAAGAACATCACTTATCTCTGAAGCAAGCTTATCCACTCTTTCCCCACACGGATGCCTGCCCTGCTTGGGGGATCACTGCTATTTGTTTAACGCTGACAAAGATGTCCTTGGGATTTAATACTTTTTGTAAGGTCAGTGCTCAGTGAGAAAACTGAGACAAACCCGAGGTTTAGTTAAAAATAAACCAGACAAAATATCCTTTCAGCAGAGCGACTGTCATTCCTGGGTATTCTCACTCCAGCTGCTTGCTGCTAAAAGCCGATGCTGAGCAGGACCACCGCACAGAGGCAGTGTTTGCCCTCGGTAAGGGGTTAACCAGGACAGGTGGCCAAGGACATCCCAGGACCAGCAGAGATGGCAGGGGGGCGAAAGGCTTCTCCTACCTCTTGGCAGGAGACAGCTGCCTCCAGCCCCACTTCAGCCTGACAGAGAGGATGGAAACTCCAGGGAAATCACAGGAAAAGAGCCGGATGGGCTTTGACACTAATACCCATGGGCGGGAAAAAAAGTCCACCAGTGCGAGTGATTCTTTCTTCCTCTTTTTGTAACAAAGCAGCAGGTTTTCCCCCACAGAAAATTTCAAGTGTTTTGTGACTTATATTATTGCTTTTGATCTAAATGGTGGGGGGCTAGTTCTAAAAAGAAGAGTCCCTCAGCTCTGCATTAGGTTCTAAAAGCGCTTCTTGAAAACGGCTGTGCAAAACCAGCCATTTATAAATCCTTGCTCCCAGACTGAGCCCCTTCTGTCTGAGGACAGTTCTGATCAGCCGCTGCGTGACTTCCCCCACAACAGGCAGAGACACTGTCCCTCCACAATGGTGTGGCGCAAACAGAAGAGGGAAGAACATACCTTGATTCTCATGTGATGCAAGGGGGTCAAGTGCAGGTGCTGCAATAGGAAGGTGGGGATATGCAGACCCCACTCTCCCTCAGTGGTTGCACAGAAGCAGTGGGAGCACCTCCCGGTGTGGCTTCGGGGCCAAAGGAGGGAATAAGCTGTACCTTAAAGACACGTTACAGCAAGGAGGCTTCCTGCACACTGATGGGCTCTGGAAGATGCTGCATGTTTGAAATGGTCATGCTCAGCTCAGTTATTATTTTACAGTGGACAGAGGAACTGAGTTATTAGCAGAACCCAACATCCTGAAACACCAGCAAAGGCATCAATACCTGAATTGACCCTCTGAATTTCTGGTTGGCAGAAACCAGGCATTTGTGGGGTATGATTCGTCTCAGCCTGAAGCCAACATCTCAGGTATGTCAGTTGAATCGCACCCTCAAGACATCAATTTCTCTCCACCGCCTGTAATGGGAGCTGGTGGTGCCTGATCCACATCAGACATCCATTATGAGCATCTAACCTTTGGGCAAGGTGAGTCCTTCCTGAAGTGCCCATAAACTGCCTTGGGCTGAGCAACCAAAGAGCTGGCCAGGACAGGCCCTCCCCTCCCCTGGGGCTACAGCAGGCCACCAGACACTGACTGCCAGGGAAATCACAGCCAACACCAGAGTCATCTGTCATCAAATGTCACTCTGATAAAGATGATTTTTTTCAATGAAATCAAGTCCAAAATTTCCAGATTTTCTTCCTAGAAGTGAAAAACAATTTGGCATTTTTATACTATTTTTTATTTTTATAACCCACCACTGGTATGGAGAGTGTCACAAAGGAAGGTGATATACAATCAAAGCAAAATAAGGTCCAAGCTCATTTTTGGGCAAATCTTCTGGCACATTCAGACTTTTCTTTTTCTTACTTAGAATAAAATATGGAATTTCAGAGTGCTACAACTTGCCAATTCCATGTTTCAGCCAGATCTGTCCCAGGTGGGATCAGACCTCTTGAGTTCATTTACTACCCAGCGCTGAAATACAGCATTATCAGCAAACACGCACCTAAGCTCCTGTGTACAATCAGAACCTGCTAGCCTGGCCTGCCAACTGCATACCCTGCCACACTGCACCCAAAGAAACCAAGACCCAGTACTGCACATAAGCATTGTGCAGCGCTCTTATTTGTTGGATGATTTTTCCATAACAACATTTCTCCTTGGAAAGTCACGCCATCCTAGGGAGACTGCATGGTAATTACACAGTGTCTTTTGTGCTCACCAGTTTCTTAATACTGGGGTGCCACAGAAGTAACATTACCCTGTCTTTGTTCTCTTTCCCAAAGAGACTTTAAAAGTACAAAACAAGTAATTAGTGTCAGATTGTTAATGACCTATCGCTGCGAGTCTGACTGGAATGAGCAAACAGAACATATTTAACATTGCAGGTGCAGATCCAAGGACAAAAACAAAGTGGAAGAAACCCTTTACCCCTCCCTCCTCTTTTCTCTCTCTCATTTATACTCCTTTTTCTATTAGAGCAGAATAGAACCCTTTTGACTATACAGATACTCTTCCTAAGCATTTACTCTGTCTGGCCACCACCACCAACTTAGGTTAACTGAACAAAGCATGAGAATATTTGTGAGCTGAAGCTAAAATACCAGCTTTCACCTCCTCAGAAAAGCTTTAGATTCACAGATCCCAAATGTACTTGTTTGGACACCAACATCAGCAGTTGCAGCAGCATCCCCCAACTCTGTGTGCACTGGGCAGCACTTCCCAGCTGTTCAGATATCTACACAGGCTTTCTAAAACAAAAAGCTGTTTGTTCATACTAGTAGACAAGTACCAGCATCTGGATAGGCTATCCACTGCCTATGTAGATGACAGGAGGACAGGAAACAGGGTATCACCATTTAGTTCCTTCACATTTGAGATGCCGTACAAACATCCTGGGGCGGGCTGGGGGAGACATAGCTGCAGTTTCTGGGTGAGCTGGTGAGGCAAAATAACTAAGTGGCCTGCTCAGAATCTGTCTCAGTAGATGACAGTTCTGGCCTTCACCTTATGCTTATATTGCAAGACCATTTCCCCATCCAAAAAAGGAAACACTCTGGAAAGCCTATCACTCCAAAAGGACAATTAAGCATTCAGCCAGTTAACTTAGAGTACGATACAGCTCCATATGACAGAGAGGAGATAACCCATGAACAAACATTGGAAAGTAGATCCTCACCTTTGCTCTGCTGCACAGAGACAAGCCCCTCTTCCTCAAGATGTTCTAACAAGCTCACTATAAGAACAAAGGTAGCTTCCACCACCTCCTAGGCATGAGCACCTTCTCCCACCCAAGAAGGGCAAGACTTGGATGCTCTAGCTATTCTCCACAAATCTGCAGGAGTAGATCCACATGGGCCCCAAGAGCTGCTCTATCTTGGAGCAAGGAAGGCGAGCAAGGAAGGCACAGCTTTAGAATAGCACACAGAATGATTGAAGTTGAAAGGGACCTTTGGATGTTGTCTAGTCCAATCTCCCTACATCATCATCTAGATCATTACTGAGTCCAATCCTGTTCAATAGCTTCATTATTGACCCCTGGGGTACGATGCTAGTTACTGGCCTTCAACTAGACTTTGTACCAGTGATCACCACCTTGAATGAACACACACACACAAAAGAATGGTCTAAAATGGCACCCTTGTCTAGAGTCTAGCTCTTGCTTCACATGTCTTAGGAAGCAGAAAGGCTTTCCCTGACCTCGCTGTGACTGGCTGGACGATATTTCCCCTTCTAGGAGGGGATGAAAGACTCCAATAAACAGGAAAGCACTACAGAAATAAAAATAAACCCAAAGACTTTGGAATGCCTACATTTTTTCCAAATTCATTCTCCCTGTTTTTCAGTCTCATGTCTTACTTGGAAAACTAAAATGAGAAGCAGGAAAGCAACCCTTGCTCTGCTTACTAAAATTTCAGTATTGAAGTTACTGTGAGAAATGAACACCACCAGGAAAAAAAAAAAAAGGAAGAAAAAACCCAAACAGTCTAATGCCATCCTGGCAAATACAGCACAGCCTTGGTCAGCCTCATCTGTTATCCCCTGTCCCAGAGGACAGGGAACAGTACCAGCTGCATATGAAGTAGATCACATCATTGTCACTGGCATAATTTATTCTAAGAAAAGACACCCAAGTTTGTGCTTCCAGAAGATTAACCCTAATCCCAAAAGTGGACATGGGTGGAGTAAAGGACAAATTCATCACGCTTAAGGGTAAAACTACTGTGTGCATCTGGCTAGAGGCTTCCACTGTCCTCTTCGTTACACTTGTCAGAATATGAGAATGGATTATACTCTGTGATGGAAAGCCACATTGTCAAATTGGGACAAGTTGGGAATGATTTTGTGTTCTTCTGAATTATTTGCTTATGGCTGTGAACTACTTTGTAAATCAAGATACGTGAAGCATAAAACCTCAGAGTAAACCAATTAACAGACTCAAAATATAAGTAATATTAACCATTTGAAATGTCTAGTACATTAGTCACAATTAGAAGTGAATGACATATTTGTTTTCCTGTTAAGATGCTAGTAAAAGTGGCAAATAAACATAAGCATTATTGGTTGTGTACAGACCCTAGCTGTTCATTTTGAATATGAAATCACTGGTGTGTAATCAAAGTTGTATAAAAGTCAAAGGCAAAATCCACAGTAACTTCAGCATAGCCATGCAGAGACCAGAGATTATATCAATCAATAAAGGAAAACTCCATTCCCTCTGGGTAAAACTTGCTGCTAAGATTTCACCAGAACCTCTCTGAAACACAGCCAAGGAAGACGGTATTGAGTTCGCTACAGAACAAAGGTTTGCTTAGACACGTCTTGGGAACTCACCTTCTCTCCTCTGCATCAGCTACACATCTGTGTAGTTGAGTATTCCCTGGGAGTAGCTTGTGAGTGCCCTGCCTTATATTGCAGAAGTCATTCAAAGGTCTTAAAGCCTGTATGTAGCTGGGCTTTGTGGTTCCCGTATAGTTAATACAAAAGGTAACCATATACACAGTATACACAAAAGGTAACCAAAGCCAACTACACACACTTGGTTTCCTCTTATTTTTGGCATTATGTAGAGAGCAAACCAACTGATTTTGGAAGCACAAGTTACTTCCCTGTGCAACTGAAATTAATCCATTTGATTTGACCAGAAAGTGGGTATTTGCTGATGAGGGCTTTCAATTTATTCCATTGGTGGCAGTTAGAAATCTCCAAGCACTTTTTCAGTGTAACAGCACCACTCCACCAATGGTGCCTTGCTGTTTGCTGCCTCAGATAAATCCCTTGCTGGGCAGACTGTAGTTCGTCTCTTTCCTACCCTCTCCTTCTAGAAAAATTACAAACCATTTGTTTATACATATAAATGAACTAGCCAGCTATCTGAGATTGGAGAAACTTCCTCTTGCTATTGTGAGATTTCCTTTCCCTATACATTTTAATAAGGCACAAGTTACTCTGAAAACATGCTGAGAGCTATAATAATGAACAAAACCCCTACATTATTATTTGAGTTGTTTCCAGTATTCCAGGCAGGAAGATGCTAGCTATTCAGTTGGTAAAATCTAATTTTCTATAGTGTTTTTTGCAAGGGTTATATCTNAAGAAAAAAAGAAAAGAGACAGACAACTTGGGGGGGCAGTAGGTGGGATAGCTAAAGCTCAGATTTCATATGCCAATTACTGTGCACACACAGCAGGCCCTCAGAAGTGACAGGTATTGAAAGAAACTTCAATTAAGATTCTCAACACCTTGCTGAAATGCTTCTATCAACACAGCAACCTAGACAGGTACATAACCACAGATTGACCCAGGAAACGAAGAATTTATTCGCAGAATATATTCCTATATTGACTGATCTATTAGTGGTAGTCTTAATTAATTACTGGTATTCTTAATTAAATAGAGACCTGATTTAAACATCACTATGGCTGGAGTCACCTCACACTGCTGCTTGTTATTAGAGAGCCATCAACAGTAAAAAGCATGATTACGCTGCACAGAACGCTTCCTTTTTGTCTTTTTACAGTAAGGCATGACTTTCACTTCAGACAGCAGTGTAACACAGAGGGGCTGCCATCTGAATCACACAGTGACAGGAAATGAATGGAAAAAGGGAGGAAGAATACACTCACATAACTGTGTTTTAGCACAGACAGTAGGAGTGGAACAATACAAACAGCACCTCCTCACAAGGAGAGCATCAATTACCTTTGGGCGCTTCCATTCAACTTTCCTCAGTGGCGCTGATTGATAAAAAAGGGACTCATCTGAGGCTGGAAACTCAGGATCTTCAAAGAGCCGTCTCTGCTGGATACACTGTCCTTTCAGCTCGTGGTACTTCTGATCTCTGAAGAGTTGCACGGATGAAGACATATCTTTCTGTCTAGATAAGATGAATATTGGCTTATGGAAATTATGAACGCTCTTTAAAGTCCATAGATGATACCACTCATTGGCCTTTAACAACAGAGCATGTAACTTGTTCTAAACAAGATTTATTACTGACTTCTGTTTAAAAAAAACAGATTATAAATTAGATTAGGTTACGTAGTAGAGTAGAAAATCATAAAAACCAAGAACATCTTATATATTAGGATGGTATTTTTGGCTGAACAGAACTCTTATCAGGAAAGACATCAGAGTCCAGACCAGGCACACACCCAGCATTTTGCTTTGTCTAACTGATTGGAAAGGTAACAGAGTGGGGCTTGGCTCTCAGTCAGTGCTGTGTGTTAAGGGGTAGACCATCTTTCTGTCCTACATTCTTCTTCTGTCCACTAAAGCTCTAATTATCGACTCCCAACTCTTATGCCTAAAGAAAACCAAAACCAGATTTCCACAGTTCACCATCTTAAATTAAGTGACAATACTTCAGCTGCTATTATTGTCTTTGAACTTTATGCTATATTTCAGGGAACTGAATTCCCAGAAGCAGCAAATATTTGTGAACAAATATTGTTTGCAAGGACAACAACAAAAAGCCCAAACAACTTGCTCTCAGGCCTTAGTTCCCAGAAGCGCAACAAGTTTACAGTCACAGCCACAGAGCTCAAATAAATTGCTTTGAAACATTCTACAAACCAGAAATCAACTACAGAAATCATTCGGGATAGTTTGAAGTCTGGGGGATGTGCGGGTTGCTACCTCTATTTCAAGAGAGGAAGTGGAGACAGTATCTGAACTTACTTTGTTTGGAATTCTCCTGTGCGTCAATACCTCTCCTCTTCCTTCCCACCACGGGTTAGAGATGTATCCCCCCTTCCTTGAGTTATCTACAGCAACAAAGGCAAATGCAGGTTGTCCTGATGTCAGATCATAAGAATTAAATAACGTGCACGCAGCGGAGCATGGCATCACATTGTCCTAGCAACCTACTTGCTGTATCCTGTTGCAGTGATCTCAGCTTGCGCTCCTTGAGGCACTTGCAGCATGAATTGGATGAGATTCCACAAATCTGCAGAAAACTAAACCAAGCTAGGCACAAGCCTTTCCAGGCATGCAAGTGAGCACAATGAGAGAAGTACAGAAGAGTAATGAGGAACACTTGGAAATGTCAAATTTATCATGGTCTTTGTCCTTGTGAGTGAAAGGTAGTGTGGCCAAAATAGTCTAGGGATGGTTTTAACACCCTCCCCCCTGCCCCCTCTCTCTCCTTCCCTCCCATCACTCCTCTCCCCCCTGCTCGAAAATAAATTAAATGGTCCTTCAAGGGCAAGAAATGCTGCTCTAATGCCTTCACTCATGGGAATGAGAAGAGTATTCAGCAGTGCTCTTCTACCTTGTTGCCGTTCTTGCACCCATTCCAAAGCCTCCTAGCCACGCTCAGAGTAATCTACCACCTGTTTTCTACCAGCAGAATCTTACATGGCAAAGCAATAGGACAAAGAATCCATTTATTCTTGATGCACTGACCAGCTAGATCTTCAAATGCCAGCTCATTCTCCATTCTTTCTTAGGGCAAAAATCCAGCAATAAGTTTTGCATATATCAGGACTGTAATGACTTTGAGTCAAATCCTGATGCTGCTGGAATTGATGGAAAAATTCCTATGCCTTCAGCCAGGCCAAGGCTCCCCCTTCCAGAACTGGGCCATGGAGCCCCTTTGTGACAGTGTTATCCAGTTTCAATAAAACAAAACTACACTTAAATGAACTGTTCAAAAGCAAACTGGCTCACTGATACTACGCCATTTTTAGCAATTTCCTTTTTCTTAAGGGCTATTTTCTTGTTAATTATCTCCCTGGGGGAGGGGAAAAAAGTCAGAAGCCATCTCACATGGCAGATGGCCTCCCAAGACAAGGCAAATAGACTTGCTTCCCCCCACAAAACAGTTCTTCAAATTCAAGTGCAGAACAAATTGTCAATTACAGAAAGATAGCTCAGGGACAAAAAAAAAATTAAATAGTTTGGCTAATTTGGGTGGGATATAGATTATTTCATGATAACTGGCATTCTTACTTACTAAAAATTCCCCACGAGCTAACATTCTAAAGCAAGAGTATTTGCGAGATATGCTTGTTTTTAAAATAGCCCCTGGGTGATAAGGTTTTCAGTTGTCAGTGCCTAATTCATAGAGATAGGTCTTTAATGACCTCATTCCCCCACCCTTTCTCTCCTTCTATCTGCCGGACTGGAACGTGAGTCCTTCCAGGATTAACACCCCATTACACAACAGCCAGTCTCGCAGCAATGCACAGAACGCGGTCATAAGGCACAGCACATGAAATCAAGCTGCTACCTGCCGCCCCCCTGGGCTCCATGGGGCAGTGCTTGCCAAGGGTAACGCTAGCAAGGAAGAGGCTTCTCCTACCAGGCTGTTAACCTGCCCCTCTCCAGGCTCCCCGTGCCATCCTGAGCAAAAGACTGAGTGTGTGTCTTAAAAAGGGACTCAAGCGCCCAGGGCTGCCCAGCCTGGCTTCTAGCTGCTTTCCATCCACCCAGGAGACACTGAGCTCTGGAGATGAACTGAAGTCCCATCACCATCTAGTGAACTAGTAGGAACCCACTTTTGCAGGAAGGAAAACCACCCTTTTGAAACACAACAGAAGTCTCTCTTCTTGTTGGAAAGTCCACATTAAAGAATGTAAATACAGTTTGTATACAATAGCCTAGTGGTGTGAGGAATGAGGATGGAGGACCACAGCTGAGCCCCTCCTCTCCTGGGGTGTTTAACTACCAGGACATGGCATAAGCTGGCTGAGACAGACAGCAGGCACCTGGCTCCCACTCTAAGATTTATTTTTGAAGCAGCTCCCAGTTTTTGACCCTCAGTTGAATATCGAAGCACCCAAACTAAGAACCACACTCCCTCCTCCTTTCTCCAGTTCATAGTAGCACAGCTTCCCCTGCTCTCCACCCAACAGATTTACCTCTGGTTCGGCTGACGCTCATAGCATACAGCTGCGCCGAGGAAACACCGAGCACGGCTTGGCAGCCCCTCTTTCCAGGGCTCCCTGCACTGTCATGTGATGCAGAATAAGCTGTGCACAGTGTAAGGAGGGCTAAGAAGCACGGTCCTAAAAATACCGTACCACAGTTCAGAGACCGTCTACCGCTCTGTAGAGAGAAAGGGACCACTCCAGGAGAGGGACAGAAGAGGGAGGAAGGGGGAGGGGGGAACCCCAAACAGCTCTACAGGTCAGACATTCTTATATTTTTGGTTTATTTCCCTGACCATATACAATTACAGTTTTGCTTTCTGTCTTTTCCAGCCTCTGAGCTGAGCTCCTCAGCACTTCACCTCTCTGGGCAGTACAACAGCTCCACAGCTGACCCCAAGGCTTCTACAGCACCATGGCACAGGAGGTCCCACATCTCTCAGTTTTCAGTTACTGAGCTTTAAAGTCTTTCTCTGACCCTCTCTTTTTCCAGTGAGAGTCCTATTTTGATCGGAAAAAGGATTTCAGCAGAACAGTGAAGACAAGCCAGTGCAGGTCCCCTTTTCAATCAGGTTCTACTTGCAGAGTCCCCTCCTCAGCCTGACAACAGAAGCATTTCATTTTTACTTACAGTTAATACTCAGAGATGTTTTCCCCTGTCGGAGCCAGCAAGAGTATGGCTAAATCACATTCAACACAGTGGCAAATACCAGCTCCTGGCGTTATTAGCAGCCTTAAATTAAAGGGACATTCACTTGAAATCCAGTTCTTCACAAGAGCATTAAGATGAGCTTCAAGTATTATTTCCACCACACAACAGTATTTCTTTACGGTCACATTTTCCTGTCTCAAACTTTCTCTTCCCTAGCTGCTACACAGAAGATCCACAACAAACAAGACTGACTAACTGTCCAGACATGCGCGAGTGAAAACTGCACCCTCTCTACCATTAAGTTCATGCAATAAGCACACAAAAACTAACAGAAGAAGTCATCTCTTCTCAGCCCGTTTTTGTTACTCTGTGTAACTAAGCGACACACAGTGTAAAAAGTCAGAGAGAGAAGTTACTGCAGATGTTAAGCCAACTGCACCCCTCGGCAGCGAGCTAGCTTGCATATGAGAGCATCCCTCCCACTCCCATCCCTGCAAGAGGGGTGCAGGGACGGCCCAGAGCTGGGTTTGCCTTAACAAAAACCAGTGCTTTCAGCCCCAAAGGCAAATGCTGCCAAGCAGCTGCAGTGAACCCGCTGTTCTAGATGAAACCGCTCTTCAAAGAGGAGGCTTGGCGCATTGTAACACATAAATTTTACCACGCACCCCACTTCTCTGTTCCAGTTGCAGGACTCAAAGGAATTTCCATGCACAGCACCAGGACTAAAAGGGCAAAGTGCATTTCTAGCCAGTATTTAAGGCCACAGCTTTGAACATGAAGCTGCTTCTTCCAGCAAGCAGATCCTGAGATGAAACTGCCCAAGCTCAGGCACTCCACAGCCTTGGGACCACATTCCTGCTCTTCCAGGAGCCCCCATCTGGGAAAACCAGGGAGGGACGCCAGAAAGGATACACACAGCAAATGCCGTGCTCTGGGGTAGCATCCCAGTTTTAAGATTATTATCCATTTGCAGGTACCAAGCTTGCTTTTGTTTCACGCAAACAGTAGCCTTACCAATAAAAATAACAATGAACACCTGGTTCTTGCGTTTCTTTTGTAACTGCAGTTGTGTGACTGCCTCAACAATGCACAAAAACCTCCCAACTCTAAACTCTGTTCTTTCAATACCGACTTATCACCAAACCTCAAAGCCACTGTTTGGACTGTGACAGCAAAACAGGGACTCAAGTATTTAACTGTATGCAAACATAGTTTAGTATTTTCCCAAACATCTCTTTCTCCAGACTCATAGCTTGCTTCAGAGCAATCAAATCAGTGAGTGCTTCCAAAAAAGCAGCCCTGCAGCCAAAAGCTTTAAATTACTCTGAACTGGTTTTCTGTAAAACTAATTAAAGGCACTTCCAGGGCTCCAGCTGGAAAAGGTTATTGCCTTCTCTTCCTCTGCAGAATGATCACAGGTCCTTACAAAGCAGTGACTTTGCAAATTTGTATTAATAGTGTGGGGGAATTTAAAGCAGTTGAAAAGCTTTCACCTCACGTATGCTGCGATTTTGTGATCTTGGCTGTTCCACTGCTACTGATGCATCAGAAGTATCACTGCCTGTAACAGAGCATTTCTACTGGAGAAATTTACTCATGCAAATTCTTTAAACAGTTCAACACACTGACTGCACTGGGAGTCTTTACGCTGGATTGGGTATCCTCTCTTCTTTTGCCTAAGCCAATATAAAAATACAAAGTCAGCCTTAAATCTCTATTGTGTGGGTATGCAATTGCATTAGTAAGAGCATATTCACTTCGGACCAAATTGGCTGCACAGGATAATCTAATAGCTCCCGGTCCAGTATTAATGACCATGGTCCCAGGGCTTATCAGTTGTTTTGGATGGCAATGCTCTCCCTGCTTAGATGAAATAACAAGTTTTATTGCATGCTCTCGGCATACCACAACTGTGCAGCATTAGCCCTTCTTTCATCCAGCTTTTGGATTTTTCAACAAAATAAGGTTAATTTGGCTATTTTATGGCCTCTGTAACTCAGTACTTTAATAGGCATATAAAAGGTTTCTCTGTCTAGCTCAGCTCAAGAACGGGCTAAGGGAAGGAGACACAAGCATTTGTCTTCACATAGAAACAGGAAGGTGCCAACATTGTTCTGCTATGCAGTTTTGCCATACTTAGCATTAAAATTGAGAGAGGAAAACTCACATATTTTTGTCTGAGAATATCTGCCCATATCCTATCACTTCTGAGCAGAAATGCAGGGGAGACTAACTGGACCCCAGGAACAGGACTGGGCACAACCCATTTGCTTTCACGGACGGCATTAAGGACTGGCAGAATCATCTGACTACAAGCCAAAGCTTTACTACAATAAAATTAATCACACCACTTGTACTGCAACATCACGGTGCTTAAACAGGCTTTTCTTTCAGGTCTCACTGGGACAGAGAGACTTTCTATGGCACTGTAGCTGGGAGTTTGTACTGCAAAGCCTGCGTCCAAGCCAGATGGCTCAGGAAGGTGGGTGTCAGTTCAGGACCAACCTGCCATTCCCATAAGTCCAGGAGCTGAGCAGGAGCTCTGCCAGGAACCCCGTCATTGATTTTCACAGTTTGTTCTCTCCCACCTCTCTTCTAGCCAGTTCCTAGTGAGATAAAATGCAAGCCCATTCTGACCCTTCAGGAAGGGAGTCCTGGAGTCAGGGCTCATGCCCTGCAAACGCTCTGCAGCCCTTTGGGGCGTGAGGTGCGAGGTGCTGACTAACTGCCGGCTGCAGCCCTCCCATCTCACAGAAAGAAGCACAGCTGGTCCAGCCTTCAGGGGCATGAACTGACGGTGCTGGGGTTGGACAGGTGGAGCAAACAGCAGCTGAGAAAAGCTGTACTTACAGGTGATTATGCCCAAAGGGGAAGGACTCCATCTGGCACCAGCAGAAGAAAGCTGAATTTGTAGGGCTGATGGTCAGGGGCATGTGTGATCTTTTCAGCCTGAAAACTGAGCGAAATCAACACACATGTGTGCGTGGGATTACTCAGCAGTACAATGCTGATTTCATGGTCAAAACCACTTGAAATCCTGGCAGAACACACTCAGAGAGGGTAAACTCTGGCTTTACTCTCCCTCTCTCGCCTCCTTGCCTTTTCTGAGAGTTTATCCCAGTGTAGTTGCCTTTGCAATACCTTTTAACCATTTTCTCTCTCCCCTTGGGCAAAGGCAAATATTTAAAAAGGAATGGAGTCAGCAGCAGAGCAGACTTTTGCCTCCAACTGATCAGTTCCAGGTGAAACCTTCAATGGCTAAAATGCCTAAAGATCATTGCCAGCAGAGACAAAAGCCCAGGGCTCCTTTCCTTCAATTCAGCTGAATGCTGTAAGAACCAGGCTACCAGGGACCGAGCTCAGCCACGCTCCCAGCTCACCTTCCCCTGCCGTGCACACCTGCAGCTGGAAGGGCTGCGGATGGGTGCCAAGGTCGGTCCCTGGAGGGGAGCCCAGCGCCCTGGCTGCTCACACGGAATGGAGAATTAATTCTCAGTGAGCGCTCTCAGGCAGAGGCTACTGGTGTCAAAAAGCTGCACATGCTGCCCAGCTGCCTTCAGCTGAACTAGAAGAGTAGGGGGGGAAGGTTGCTGCTGTGTTTTGTGTGGCTCTTGGTCTTGTCCACATGTAACAAGCAAATTGCCGGAAGGGCTCTTGCACCAAGACCCTGAGGGACTCAGCCAGAGGCACAACTTGTTTGGCAGCCACAGGCACAATTTGTTTGGCAGCCACAACTAAAAATCCACTGTGCACCCAGCAGCCCTGTTGTACCAAGCATGTACTAAGTTAAGGGCACACACAGTCCACGAGCTCTAGGCATATGTGGCACTTAACAGTTTAAGCATTAAGCAGTAGCTTGAATCAAGTTTTTTAGACTACATCTTAGCCTTAAGGCCCCACCATTTTGCCTCTGTCCCCACCGCAGACGCTCAAGTCCCTTGCTAGATCTCAGCCAGCAGAAATTCAAAACTCTGCACACATCCGGACTCCGAGGGTCTCTGACTCCTAGAGCACTGGGGTGACGGTCCAAGGATGAATATAGAGCACTGCAGATTAACATGCACACATTTGCCTGCAGTTGACATGCAAGATTAAAATGCTTTTCCAAACAACCGCACACCAGCGCTGTGAGCACATGCTACCTTTTCAACAGGACTCAGAAGCAAGTACTCAGGGTGGCCAGTTCTGTTTCAGGACAGCAATTGCCACTTGCTCATTTTATGCTGCCGCTTTGTTTCTCTAGTGAAAGGAATCCCATTTCAGGTTGTGTATATTGCATGGGATCCAGTCTTAGTACAGCTTGATCCTTTAGCTGAACTAATCTCTCTTTTTAGTGAAGATACAAAGTGGCTATGGGACACATTTTTAAGGATATGCAGGCAGACAAGATTTTCCAAAGTGCAAAGGTATCTGCATACTTCAAAGAACTCGACCTTCAGTGGCTTCCACCCTAGCCTCAAGACCAGACAGATTTGCAGCTAACTACAGAGAGGTACAATTCCAGTTCTGAATTTAAAAAAAAAAAAAAGTAAATTAGTATGGTACATTTGGCAATTGTTGTTAGATGGCAATTGTTACAATTAACATTGATCCAAGTCAAGAGATCTGTAACAAGCTCTAAAGAAAACGCTAACAGCAATTGTCAGTTGATTCATTCAAGCTAAGCTTTTGTGCTGAAACCACAGGAAACAGCTTTCTTCAGAATTCCAGTATCTCTCCATTCTGCCTTTTCATAAAAGTTAGCTTAAAAAAAAAGACCATGATTGCAAATTAATGGTTAACTCCCTGCCGGGCCACTCCATTATTTTATGTATCCACTTATCTATTATTTTAGAAACAGTATAAAAATCTCTCCTTCACAAGAACAACAACAACAAAAAAGTAAAATACCCACTTGAATTTCACAATCAAAGAATCCACAGAGAGAACCGACAGTATTTTGGAAGATCAGAGACAGTACGGAGAATGGAGTTACATGAGCGCTGAGATCAAATCACACTTTATCAGTCTGGCCCCTTTATTTGGTATAACTGTTAATGATGCCTGTAGAGAGAAGTCTAGCGTTAGACTAGTTATCCCAAAGGAAACGAGAGCAACCATGCTCTTGCAATAAATCACAATGAGCGTGTGGCTCAGAGTTAGCACACAGTTGAGACATGACTTTCTGAAAGAAATGTCCATTGCTGCAGTAGGCAAAAGCATTTTCTCACTGTGCTGGCTGAAGTGCTCATTACTAGTAATACAGAGAGTTTTCATCCTGGGGATAAAGGTGCAAATCAAGTAAATACAAGTTTACAGGCTACCTGTGGCACTTACCTGGCTGAGGTCTGTCCCTGTTCTGAGGCACATCAAACTCCAGAGTTTGACTCCTGCAAACAAAGATCCCCTCGGCTCCTCAACCTGAAACTCTTTGGACTGTACCAAGATCACATCACCAGGGGGGTGTGTTTCAGGATGACCCTTCCAGTGATGAGTCACAGGGACACCGGGAAACCTTCCGGAGCTGACCCAAAAATGCAGAGCCTTGTTTACTCCTGGTAAAGCGTTTGTCAGCTGCGATTGTGGCTGTAACTGTGAATGAACTTTTAAAGAAGGAGATGAGGCGAGGCTGTTTGGCAAGTGTTGCAGGCATTTTTTTTGTGTGGAAAACAGGGCAGATTAATGTGCACCATGAAAAAAAATTATATTCCTTATTAGGCTGCACGCTGTTCCCCACTTGAATAAAGCCAGTGTCGATGCCTCTGCCTCACTGTGTCCCTTCCGATAATGGCTCATCCAGGCCGTGGAGAAGAGTCACCCAGGGCTTGTGTGGGACTCACAGCTGGATGGGGTTGTGCAGACCAGGAGATGCAGCAAAACCCAATGGGTGGCTTTGTGCCCTTGACTCTGAGTACTGTGGTGAGCCTGTAGCAGCCTCAGGGACAGCTCTCGCACACTGCTGGGTACTTCCTCCTGGCTTGACTGTTCACAGTCTAGAACTGCCTAATTTTGCTGTTCCCATTTCACTTGTGGAGGGGCAAACAACCTGAATGACAAAAAAGCCCCGTCTGGGAGAGGCACAGAAGAGACTCCAGAGGTCCCCAACCTCAGCCCCAAGGAGGCTGAGCTGCTCCTGGGCTCTTCACCGCTGCGAACCAGCTCTTTTGATCTCTGATCCATCACGAGCCTGCCCATCCTCACTCAAGCACCCGTCCTGTCTTGCTCCTCTCCCTGTGCTAGTAAAGGAAGATACATCGCTTCATGGGGGTAACGACACAGTTTAGAACTCAGAAAATAATACATGTCTCTGTGCTGTGGCAAAATAAAAAGAGGACAAAAATAAATTCTCATTAAGAAATGGGTTTGGTGAAACAAACTTCTCTCCATACTCTCCTCAGACCCAATTTCATTTTGGGTAAATCCTAAACATTTGGATTAATTTGACATAAATATTTTTTCTCATTTGAGGACTATAACACCTGTATTTTACTGTTGCGTGGCTTTTATTTATATTTTAGTAAATGTAGGCAAATTTTTGAACACACACCATTTCAAAATACATTACAAAATTTCTTTTGTACTAGTAGTTTTAAGTATTCTCCCCAATTTGCCTCCTCCATTTAGTTCTCCTTATTTTAGCATAACTGGCCTAAGTTTACAAATAGGTCCATTCCTTCTCCCAAACCTTGCTACTCAGCAAATCTCTTATTTGCCTAAAGGAGTTTGGATCTCAGGGGATAAGTTACATCCAGAAAACTCTCTGAAGACAAAGTGTTAAGTAGTATCATAAATTTCTGTACTGCAAGGTTCACGGCAGGACTGTTTGCTCCCCTATAAAGCACTTACCCGACCTCCTTTTGAAGGCATGCTGAAATTTGGACAGAAAGTTCCTGGAAACTGCCGCTACAGCTTTAGCATTTAATGAGTAAAAAAGCCCTACATACTAAAGCCATGTGTTTTCAATTCATGATTGAGTAAGTAGACCAGAGTTTAGGTCATAATAAAAAGCTGACGTCCGCCTATATATACCACGCGTACTGTGATTCATTTACACAGTTGAGGGAAGAACATGAAAAATCCCATGCAAGTACAACAAAATTCTACTTTTTGCGAGCTGATAATAAATACTGACAGCTTATATAGACATGTTCTCACAGTAGCTGCCTTTGATCCAATGTGGAACAAAACCACGAGAACTTTTTCATTTGAGAATTAAATCTGGTGGCATAATCCAAGAATTGCATGCAATTTGTCTGGGCTGAGGAGTTGCTCTTGCTGGAAGTCTTGTCAGAAACAGGAATTCCTTTAGACGGGCAGCAAGATGAGCCACGCAGGCAGCAACCAAGGGCCATCAGACTGCTCTGGTCTCACTGCAGAACCATGGCAAAAAAACCCTTGTAATTCAGTGGGGCTATGCCAAAGCATTCAGAGACACACACATGCTCACATATACTCTGTGGTCTGGAAAGAGGTCATACTTACTGTGGACAATTTAACCTTCCAACATTGTACCCCAAATCCTTGGATGTTCCCAGCAGCCTTTAGCCTCCCTGTTGGAGATGTCCTGAGCATTGCCATCACACACTCCTCTAGGCTGATTTACATCAGTGACTGTGTTGCATCTCCAGGTGTCTCTGGTTTCCCTGTTGCTGTCTCGCACAGCCTGCTAACACCCCCCAAAGCACTGACCCACCACGCTCCTCTGCTCTAGACTTGCTGCTTTCCAAACCTGACTCATGCCTGTACCCTCAGCAGGCAAACAAGAGCCCAGAGCTGGCCCTTTGTGTAAAGACACATCACAGCACACGTAAACAACAGAACTTGCTCCTTCACAAGGCAGTGGTTCCCACACATCTGTACACTCAGCACCTGGCTCTGCCCTTATGCTTAGAACCCATCCATACCTCTATAAATACATACCCTTCCCCTACAAGGGGACACCTTGCCATCTGCACAACTCTGCCACTCACAAGCAACTCCAACACCCCTCAGTCCTCAAGTCCAGGCACAGAAACCACTCCTCACCCCCTGCAGCACACCGGCTTTCCCAGGGCAGCACATGGCCTAATCAAGGCTTTGCCAGCTCTGCCTAACGCAGAATCACTCACAGCTGCAGAGAAGACACATCTCTCTGCTACAACCAGGCAGTTTATTACATGGCTGCCAGAGACTACAAGGGGCTGTTTTGACCCAGGCAGTGTCCTCTGGCTCTGCCTTCCCGTGGGACTGCCAGCAGGAGGTTTGGTAGCAGGATACACAGAACAGCTATGGGCTTACCAAGGCAATGGGCAGCACTTCTGAACAGTTATTAAAGTGGTTAAGAGGTGTCCCAAGTAAGGGTGCTAGTGGGTATCAGCATTAATTGTGGCTACTAGAATAAATGAACTGTAGTGATCAGACAAGAAGCTGTTCCTTTGGGAGCAGCGTGACCCTTCATCCCAAGCAGTAAATGTAGCGCATTTCCCATTTGTATCTAGTTCAGCTCTGCTGGGGCTGCCATCTCTGAGGTCTGAACAAGGCAAACTCAAGCAAGATCATAACATGCCTGAACAATATGCAAAGCTGGTGGTAGAAGCAGAATTTGAACAGGCTATGGTCCAAAGCCACCCTATTTTATTCATTCAGTGTCTGCAGCATCGTACTATCTAGAACCAAGCATTGTTCCTCTCTTCCCACTGAACGCTGACCTAGGACAGCTACTCATATGGAAACACTCTCTTCACAAAGAAGGATGCGATAGCGGGGTCTTCTTCACACCAAAGGACTTTTTGGTTTCACAGTTCAGTCCAGTTCAAGATTGCTTTGCTCCAATAGCTGTTCTCATGCCTTTCAGAGAGCTATTACCGCAAGGTGTCTCGGTGGCTTTGCCCCACTCATGACTATTTATCACAGAAGCCTGTAACCTGCCCATCACCTTGCAAACACACTCCAGTGTCAGGTTCTCATGTCCCACCAGAGCTACACTAATCTATTATTCACTTAATTTCACGGGGCAATTTTTTAATAAAACATTAGGTGGTTTCCAGCAGAGATTCTACTTAAATCCTACATGTTTACTCTACTCTTTCTAATTTAAGCAGTTTTGTACAGAGAAGGGCCCAAGAGGCAGAATCTGAAAACTAACCAAGATTCACAAAAAACTCTCGGAGTTATGTATCCAGCTGAGGTCTGATTCTGCTCAACAACAGCATTTCGAATGTGGATCACTCATCCCTTGCATCTTGGGATTTTGGTAATAAGTTCCTTCATAGTCTTCCATGGCATAAATGACAGGAGGGATTGGAGGAAGGGATCAGTCCCACACTGATGGTTTGCTGGCAGTGAACCTTCCGCACAGCGCTGAGTAAAAGGAAGAGAACCCCTAAAACAGAGGGCACAGAGGGGGCTGTGCTTTGCCCCTGGCTACATCTGTCAGAGAAGCTTTTTGCCCACTGAGTGTACAGGGCAGGATTTATCCCCCAACTACCTTAACCACAGTCATAAGAAAAATTTCTAAGCCTTGAGAAATAAAAGGCCTAATCCTGCAACTCAGAGACAATAATGATTTTAATGGAAGTAGGGAAAAACAAGGCAGCATTGCCGCCTCTCAGGTTCCCTGGAGGAGTGAGATTTGAAGCAATTTTTCAGGCAGGCTGGTCGTGACAGGGGAAAAGACTGAAAAGGAGCAGAAGAACGTGGCTCTGGAGCAGATCCAGCCCCAGGGAATGGCCCCAGGACTTCCCTGCACAGACACAAACCTGGCTTGCCTACGAGCCCTTCACAGCCCGGCCCCAGCAACAAAACAGTGAGAAAAACCAGCTCACTGATGGAGCGCCATGGCTCCATCCTGCAAAGCCCTGCACAACCCTGAAGAGCAGCACAGCCCGTCGTACGCACCGCACCACCGCTCTGAGCAGGAAAGGCCTCCTCCGCTGAGGCGAGGGCCCATGGCGGGTGCCGAGCGCCCTGACTGGAAGCAAAATCATGGAGGGGGGAGCTGAGGGGACTTCCAGTCAGCTCTGTGGGGCGGCTGGGTGGGGAGGGCATCCCACACCCTCCCTGAGCAGCTGTGAGGAAACCAAGGACATCGCTTGCCGCTTCATCACCTCCCCGCTGCCCGAGAGCGCTCAGCACCGGGGTTGTGAGAGAAGTCCCTTCGACAGCCGCTCCCTGCCCCTGAGGCCGTTCTGCCCAGGGCGGCCCGGAGAGGGCGACCGGTTCCTCGGGGCTCCTGGCTCGGCTCAGCCCGGCGCCGGACAGCGCGGCCGCTCCGCCGCCTCACGGACCGGCGGCCTCGGCAGGGCGGCGCCGCTTTGACCGCTNCTTGGTGCTGGCGGCGCCTGGTGCCGTGGAGGGGGAGCTGCGGGCACCGGGCTTCGGGGATTCGCCTCTTCTGCATGGCGGCGCTGCGGGCAGTGCCAGTCGCCTGCCTTGTGAAGGGCTAGGAGAGCCCCCATCGTGTGGCCCTTGAGTTCACCTCAGCCGGGGCCTGGGGTGTGTGGGCATGTTGTGGGCGAGCGGGCCGTGCCCAGCAGTGTTCCGAGAGGAAGACGACAGAGGGACTGGAGGAAGAGGCCGGTGCCGCTTCCACAGCCGACTGTGACCTTGGGCAAGGCGTGTTGCCTGGCTGCGGTCCCATGGATGAGGCAGGTTTTTCCCCACCGGTGTGGTGGCAGATGTTCTCCGTGGGGGTGTGGAGCTCCCGCTGGCAGCGAGGGCCCTGCAGAAAGGCAGCGAGGCAGATGTTTTTAGAGGCACACGGGAAACACGATGTGCTGCCGTTCGCCATTTGTGTAGGCAGACGTCAATCATGCTGAAAAACACACGTGAAGAGAAAACTCCCTGAGGAGCTTACAGAAGGCAGGAGTTCCCTTCTCTTTGAATTGCCATTTGTATTCTGAGTGTTGTGTAAACATTAAATATTTAAAACATTGCCTGTAGCACTCTTGCTTCTCGGTGGGATTTGGATAAAGCCGTTCCTGTCTCAGGGTCATGGGAAAAGCTCGCAGGCTGAACTGTTTTCCCTTCTCCATCTGAGCAGCTGAGAACTCTAGGAGCGGTGCCCTCTGAAACAGGCTTGAATCAAAGCCTCTAACAGTTGAAGGAGTTGGAAGGGGACTTGGTCACAGTTGCTCTGTCACTCGTGGTCCGTGGGATGCTGCTGCTGCAGGAACACTGACTGAGCCTCTCCTGTGCGTGTGGTGTGGTGCTGCGCTCCCGGGCACCTGAAATCCAAAGAAATTCTCAGCCCACTTCGGGCATCTGTCCTGTGTTTTGGCTGCGGCCCTAGGTGACTCCCCGGGTCACACAGAAACCTGTGGCCACATCAGGCATTGAAACCAGCTCTCTTGAGTTATAGCCTACTGGTCTAATCACTCTGTTCCTAACTGCTATTGCCTGACTTTTTTAAAAGTCACAGCTGATCCACTTTTCTGACCAGCAGCAGAGTATCTTGAGTCATTTAGATTTAAAGATTTAAGGATATTAAGGGCAGGCTTGTTTTTCTGTATCCAAATCTGTGTCAAGGGGACAGGAAGGTGTTTTTTCAGTTTCTGCTTTAATGGAATAAGCCATGAGGGAAACACTGCACTTGCCCATGTGTGCCTGGGAGCCTGTTCCACAGTACTTTGTCATGAGACACTAACATAAAGAAATTGTCCTGTAAAAGGAGCTGTGAGGAGGGCATGGGAGGACACGTTTGCCCTTACTCTCAAGTTCTCCAGCACATAACTGCACTGCCTTCTGCTTTCGGTTCCCCTCCCACCCAAAGGACAACCTATTCATTTGCAGAGCTACAAAAGCTTGGCCTCATCTCACTGCATTTGGCTCATCTGCCTGCTGCATGTGCGCCGTAGTACATGGGTGGGCGACCTCATTTGAGAGTTGATTTCATTATAGATCAAGTGTGTTCCTCCCCTCACGTATCTCATAGTTATCTTCTTCCCTGATGAGGACTTCTTAATTAAAGCATGAACAATTTGTGACAGAACAGCATCTTCCAAAGATTTTCTTGCCTGGGTGCGCAAACGCATTGTTCTCCAAAGGCCAGGCTGGTAATCTGTTAATTTAAAATCAAGGTTTTATTGCTGCATTGTGCTCTAGATGCTGGTCACCTTTCTAGGCAGTATAGCAAGAATCATAATTTACAGCTGATTACCGATTTGGCTGTGTATGCATCTTCAGTGGGAATTTTTCTGATTATTAGTCAGGCTGCTGTACTGCGCTAATACAAGCTTAGGTTGGCTTTGCTGCCTTATTTTTCAGCAAAGCTGGGGCCATACATGTCAGAGAATGGCATCTTTGTCCCCCTCCTGTCCCCAGAAAGAGCAATTAAGTTCCCTTGTTCCACCAGCAATTGAAAACCCGAGGTCATATTGCCTGTGGGAAGAAAGGCTTTCTGGTTGCTCTTGTGATCTTTGCCAAGAGCCTCGGCAGTCTTACATTGATCCTACCCTGTGTCCCAAGGGCACTGAGGTCACATCAGTGCGGTGCTGCAGCCACCAGCTCTGATGTGGAACCGTGCTGCCTTCAGCAGCCAAGCTAGTGCTGCGATGCTGTGCGGCTCAGAGCTCTGCACCGTGTCCCACTGTATGATGTACGCAGGCTCTCCATCGCATCTCCCACCTCCAGATTTTCGTAAGCTTTTAAGGCAACTAAAGATGCAGGTCAGCCTAATGGGACTGATAAAGCACTGATATAATTAAGTGGTGCCACTGGGGTGTTTAGACCACTAATGTGTTTTCATAGCTCTCTGGAGGATCTCCCCATGCTTATGAATGCTCATATCCTTTTGGACATCGCTGCTTTAGAAGGTGAACAAACACTGACTGATGTGTTGTCTAGAGAGCAGCAAGCAGCCAGCCTGCGGTGACAACCTCTGAGAGAAACTTTTTAAATCGCAAGATTTTATGACATACGGTGAAAGGGTGCATCTGAGAAAGTGATCAAACTCGCGATTTGTTGCCCTGGGCTCAGGAAGATCAAGATCTGAACACAGATGCTGGACGTCATTTCCAGTGATCTAAAATCCTCCTCAGTCTCCACATACCATTAAAAGCAGTAAACCTGCCGTGAAACCTCAGTGCTGTGAGTGGCAGCCTGTGTCACCAAACTGACGTGTTGCCAGGGACCTTTGCAAAGAACCTTTTTCTTCTCAGCTCCAGTTGCCTTCCTGGCTGTCAGTCTCTCATGGTGACTAGAAGAATAGAGATTTAAGCAGCTTAATGGCACTTCCCATGGCTGTATGTGGGTGCTAAAAGCACGCTCTGAACAGTTAAATTAGAAGGTGACACAGGCATCGTAGCTGGAGCGCAGTTGTCAGAAGAAGCAACTCAAATCTTTTCCAAACAGCTGTTCGACTGCCAACACTCGTTTGGGTGCACCAACTGTGGGAAGACCTATGCTTAAAATTTCCAGCACAAGCAAGCAGCGGATTTGACTTATTTAGTATCCTTTACTGGATCTCACATTTACCACCACCATGCACCACACCGGCAACCTGGCTGGTGGACTCAGCCCTGAGCAGAGCAGGAGAGAGAAGGTGCTTCTCTGTCCTTGGGAGAAGGTGCTTTGTCACCATGATCAACCACTCCAGTAAAACTCAGCTGTAGCTGGTGGCCTAGACACTGGAGTTTGGACAGGAGTGGGGAGGGATGTCACCACTGGGCTGGCACCGTGACTCCTTTAGCGAGGGGTGCTTCCCTGAAGGCTTTGCAGGCTCTGATTATCCCACTGGATTCAGGCTGTGAGCACGTCAGTGTAACTGTGTTCCTGATTGCTGCTTATACCATCCAAAGATTAACATGTTTTGCAAGATCTTTCCTGCTTTTCACCCCCAGAGGAGTTTGGGGCACTCAGTGCCTCATCACCCTACAGTATAATCCCAGAAAAGGATTATAAACTGCACCAAAGTGTTTTCGTTTAATACATTCAGATTAGGAAGAAGCAGAGTCACAGTCATTGTGAAGTTGTGAAGTGGAACTTCTCTGGGATCTCGGGGTGAACAAATTTACACAAAACATTGATGGGAATTTTTAAATTCAGTAGACCTACTTGTGAATAAAAAACACATATTAACAATGAATGATTGTTGTTATTTTCAGTGGCAAAGGCATGTATATGGTAATTGAAGCCATACTCCATAAAACATGACTCCGGCTCCCTTGCACACAGGCAAACAGTTGATAATCTTACGGAGATTACCACAAGGCGTCCAGTGGTTTGATGCACCATGCAGAGCCCAGGTGAGTATTACTGATATTAACAAGATTGCACATACAGGGCTGAGTGCCTACAGTTTCACGTCATTGGAGTTCTCATTTACTTTGGGGGCTGTAAAATGAAACCTTTTTGATTCGGTGCCTTATTTTAAAAAAAACCAAACAGCTGTACTATGACTTTTCCAGTGGACATCTGGAAAGTCACATCTGTTTGCAGGTGCGCAGGGTCTGCGTTATGGTAAAGGTGATACTTGCACGGAAAACTATACCTTTGAAGTGTAGGTGTGTTTGAGAGAGGCTGGGGTGGGGGAGCAGATGGCTGCAGTGGAGGACAAGGGACAGAGCTTACACTGTAGGAGAAACCATGTAAATGATCTGGATTTGTCCACTTTTAAATGATCTGGATTTGTCCACTTTACAGAAAAGATAAGATTAAACATCACCACATAAACCCTGAGCCGTAGAGTTGATGCTACAACTGTGTTCAGCATTTCACAGAGCTAAGCTGACAGAGCCCAGCGGATGTCCTATTACGCATGGATCTGGCTGCCATATTTTGGGCTGCAGTTCAAAGCCAGCAACCACAGAAAACTTGGATCATTTGCAGCTGACAAGCCTGACAGGCAAAAAGTACGTTTCCTTTGACTGGAACCAGATTGTACAGGGAGCAATGGCTGAGCATCAAGTAATGGCGATTAGGTCAAGACACCAGCCAAAGGTTTTCCAACCAGGTCAAAACATTTATTTCAGTCCAGACAACTGACACTGCATTGGACCAACACACTTGAACCTAGAGCTTTTGGAAACAAACGCTGTTTTGCTGCTCTGATGAAACAACATATTCAGGGATACCTGACGTGCATTACTGTATAGATCCAGGCTGACGTAGCAGGAAGGCTGGACTTTAGAAACTTAATTTTGCTCTCATTTACATGACTGTAAATCTGGAGTAATTTCATATGTGTCAGTGGGATTCATACTAAGCATCATTTCCACTGGTTTGCAGTGTTGGTTGTTCGTGCCACACTATCACCATCTGGGTTTCCTCTTAACACTCTCTGGAGTCCCTGGGATCGCTGTGATTGATAGATGCGCACAGCGGGGTGAGGGTTTTAAATCTACCATTTTCAGAACATTTTGCATGGGCAGGAGCACTACCTCTTACGGTTTTTATTGACCTCATTAATTCATAGCCCCTAGAAAAGACACCAGAAAAGACACCAGCACAGTTTGTTTGCTCCTGGTGGGCATAAAGACACAAGCAGAGTATTTTCTAAAGTACTTGTTCTGCTTTTCTGATAACATTTACTTCAGTTTCAGTTCATGCACATTCAGATAAAGGCTGTTCTTAGGGTGTTTTTGTTCTACTGGTTTTATTCTGGGAACTGCAATTTTTTTAGTGTGGTCTTTCACTGCAAACAGAACCATACTGTATGTGCTGCTTCTGGCCTGTCCAAGCATGGCACGATAATCACAAGTGGGTGCCAGTAAATTGACCAAGTGGGGCGATGCGTTGGTAGCCCTGCTGCTGTTTGCCAGTTGGCATAGCATCTCCTCTGGATCTCGAGGGCAAAGAGCACAGCACTCTGGGCTGACGTGCGGTGACCACAGGTTCAAAAGGATAAAGGGCTCCATCCGAGCATGAAACATTGGGAAGAATCTAAGCCCTTTCACAGCAGCCGGCTCTACAGCAGGGATGACCAGAGCTGACTCACCCCGCTCACTTCTGTGAAGCGGAAACAAACAGCAAAGTGGCTCGTACTATATAATTAAAGGAGGAGGTCTAAGCCTTATTAACATTTGTCAGGGCTTACAAGGAAGAATGTTACTGTCTGCACTGTGGTTCTGACAGGGTAGCTGTGAAAGAACAACTTTGGACCTTTTTCAGGCCTGTGTGGGAAGGCAGGACAAACCCAACGTATCTCTTAAATCTCACCAAACTTCCCAGAGCTAAGGGAAGTAAACTGTACAGGCCTTGCCCAGGCCCTGGATGCCAAGACAGACTTCAGATGGGGGCCAGATCTCGCTATTTTGAATCCAGTTTTGACTGAAGTGCTGCATGTCGGGGAAGAGCTGCCCTTACCTGCACCGTATCTCCTACTGTGGGACCCACACTGAGCTCATCCCTTGAGTCAAAAGGATGGGTCTTATACAGGTTGGGCTGTTTCAGTCAGGGAGATGTGAGTCTTAATTAATTCAAGGCCATCAAATTTCCTCCCCAATCATTTTTCTGCATTTCTACAAGTGGGACTGATCTGGGAAAGTTGATCAATCAACATGAACGAGTACTGCTATAATTCACAAGTCAGAGTCAACATACACTTGCCAAATAAAAGCATCGGAAAGGTTTTTATCGGCCTAAATATTGAAACCAAATTTTATTTTTTGAAAATGACATTACACACATCTTGCAAATGTACATTTAGATGAGAAAACAATGAGTAACAAATATTGAGAGCAAAGCTATAAAGTGGACACGTTCTCTGCTGCATGGCATTGCATTACAAGAATACTCAGACCTGGGATGGTTATTACAAGTAGTAAAAACAGTTCACAACACCTCACAAAAATGGAATTTTTTTCCTAGAAAGTCAAATCTAACAAAAGGAAATTCTGTTAAGGGAGAAGAGGTGTGGGGGATAGATATGTGGATCTAGGTACATTTTGTGGTTTTGTGGCAGGGTTTTGTGGGGTTTTTGGAGTCCATTTCTTACAAAATCCATCTTTGTGAGTGACCCCCTCTTTTCCAAGACTTTCACTCTTTTCTGTCCTCCATTGCCAACAGAACCACAGCTATGCAACTATAAGCCCTGCGTACTCAACTCAGAGCTTGGGAGTGTGGAGGAGTTGTCTGCAGAACCCCTAACAACATAATTCCTATATACCATCCCCCACCCCCTTCCGCTGTGTATCCAGGAAAATCAAAAAGTGTGTGCAAACTCCGCAAATCAGGGGCCGCAGGACCAGTCCCATGTAGAACAACCAGGTGTGGAAGCCACGGCCAATAACCACATGCCACATGCTTCAGCTGCAATAGATCAGCACAATCTCATTGTTTACCAGTGACATAAACTTCCAAAGATTTAACTTGTTCCCCAGTTCAAGCAGAGGCAACAGGTGACTGATCTCCATCTGTTTTACCTTGAAAGTTAGAGTCTAATCAAAGTGCCAAGGCAAGGCACTGTGAGAAATAAGTTCCCCGAGAGAACCTGTTGAGAACTGCTTTTCAAGCCTCGTTGTATATAATTTTATTTATGCCCAAATCTGTACTTTACAACCACGAGAGAGACAAAGACAGAATAAGAGAGAGGGAGAGAGAGAGAGAATCTTTCCAGGAGGAAAGGAAGAGCTAATTAAGAAAAGAGAGGTACAGGACCATGCATTTACTCTCAAAAGCTTGTTCACGAGCAAGCTAACATTTCTAACACTACAACCACTCATCTACATCTGTTTGCTAAGTAACTGAGTTCTACCTACAACTAGGGAGCAGAAGGGGTTTTTCCTTTTCTTCCCCCCCCCCCTTTAAAACGTCAATAAAAATGTTTTCTGTACAAGTTGAATGGCACAAAAGGTGGTTAAAATGCTAAGTAACTCACCACAAATGGAGAATGCAAAATTAGTTCAAAACATGCATGGACTGTGTACAGGTAAGCAAGGAATCATTGGCATAAAGCTGCAATATATTACAAGATGATACAGTTGAGATCTTTTGGAATAACCTCTGCTTGTTCTGTCCCTTTAAGAGAACTTTACATAAAAATTCAGCATAAAGGGAATTCAAGGTATATATCCAAGCAGAAGGTTAACTGTGGGCAACATTATTTGTCTGAAGAGAAAAGCATTTCCCCTCCCCTTCCATGCACTCCCCCAAGGTACAAAAGTCAACGTGATTAGCATTGCTGCAGACTTGCCAAAAAGAAAGGATAGATAGATCTGGTTTAGGAGAACAAAAGCACCATTTAAATTAATAGCTCTTTGTACAATGTCATTAATTAAATACCTTATTATTTAAACAAAAACAACCTGAAATTTACCAATCCCAACAAAATAACAAGTGAACCCTTACCACCCACGTGTCCTTCAAGGTTATGTACAGAGTTTAAAGTATACCAGCTAAACTTTAAACCCGGCTGCCCCTCCAACCCCCACCCACTGAATGACAATAGAAAATACATCGTGGCCTCTCAGTTATATTATATTGCAGCTTTGTTATTAATGATGAAATCATACAAACTCAATGAATGACCTACGACAGTAATCCATGATCAGGTTCCAGTTCAGCTGCATATGTCCCTCCCTCAACACAACTTGCTGGAAGATTTGCAGCTCGGAGAGAGCCGCATAGCGCAGGGCCATGAGCGAAAGCAGTTCATGCTCTTCAGAGAAGAGTGGCGTGAAGAACTCAGGCTTATGCGAGGAGAGCTGCAAACCCTAGCTTGTGATTACATTTGTGATTAAGAAAATAGGCAAAGGCTAGTAACAGCAAAGTCAGCAAGCTGATACTCCTTTCCTGTGCTTCTAGTCTAGGCAGTGTCATAAAATACAGAGTATCATGGAGGTGAGCGTGTCGTCGTTTCAGAGAATAGAAGGAGATTTGGCTAGGCAGGTTTCCTCTTCCTAAAAGACCCTGGGTGCCTTGTAAATGGGTAATCGCAGCTGTACTAGTACTGCCACGGTGATAAAGCTGCTTGGAACACACATCATTTAAATAAGAAGCAAACTAACAACAATTTTACATGTCGGAATTCAGCATGTAATTGTAACTCACAGGCTTTCTTGTTCTTACATTCAATACTTCTGCTTCACCTTATCTATAAACACCAATTAGCAGTGCAATTAATTCCCTAGACATTCTTCTTTTTAAGGAGACGCATCATTAGACATCACACTAAATCTGGAAGAAGCGTTTCTGTTGTAAAGAGGGGGAAAAAAAAAAAAGGGAAAAAAGCTGTGTGTTCTGCAGCCACTCAGTGACTGTGTGGTCAGCGTGAGAGGGAGACAGAATATCACTACATTTCAACTGCCACCTCCAAAGGGAAGTGAATTAAAACCCCATCCATATCTACTGTGCAATGATTGGAAGCAGATGGAGAAATGAAGCCATGCTGGAATTTAAAACAAACAAACAAAACCAGACCTCTAACACAAACCCCAAATCCAAACAACAACAACAAAAAACCCACTAAATGTTTCACAGGGATTCTCTGAAGGTAAAATTCTTCATTTCAAGAACTGGGCCTGGACCCCAGCTTGTGGTCTGTTTGGTCCCAAGTTTGACTTTGCACGTGGGTTTCTCAGTAACCTGGGGGTTCAGGACCAGGGTTTGGGTCAGGTTCCCCCTGACCAAGTGCCACCAACATGTTTCATTCTGACTGCACATGCCAGGTGAAGCACTTTGCTCTGCAACAACCCCGCTGTTCAAATGTGACTCAAAATAAATCTCGATTTCCTATATATAACTGTTGCAAATAGAGATGGAAGAACCAGCTTGGGTAAAAATCAAAAGCAGCCTTGAGTTTAGATGAGTCACCTGAAATGAACTGAACCTTCCTTTTTATGTTCAGAGACATTTGGTAATATTTTTCTCTAAAAACCGAGCCAACCATAAATCTCTGTTCTGCTTGGTGCTATCTGGGCCTAGAGTAGAAATGCTTTTTCTAGTTCCATAAACCTGCTGGGCTCAGGGCATGTCTATTGGTAGACTGAAGTGAGAGTAAAGTGAGACAAAGCCAACACTCTTTAGAACCAGAAAATATAGAGGAGACCCTGATTTGCTAAGGTTCCTTGTTTAATTTTAAATTCTAAAAGTTTTAAGATATTTCAACAAAGAAAACTATTTCAGCTTCATCATTAACTATAACAAAAGTATACAAAATATATCCCATATATAACTTGCTATTAGAGGTTCATACAAGAGATCACCTTATAGCTGGAGTCAATGAGGTTTTCTCTGCAAAGTCTGCAGCTGTCACCCAGGAAACTGAATCTGCACTTAAGTAATCAATCACACAAGAATTATTGACAGTAATCAATCTTTGAAACAGGAGACCAACCTTGGACCAAATGGATTCAGCTCCCTTAATTACAGAGGAGCTTCTGCCTGTTTAAAGCAGCAGAGAATTAGGTGTGTCGGGTTTCACTTGTGTTATATTGTCTGAGAATCTACAGAAACAAAGACGTGCAATCCTTATGCAAAACAAAAAACAACAACCCGAGACTAAGCAACCAAAAAATGTGTTCAGCTAAGTCAGTTGTTTTGCCTTCTAGGATTAAATTCACAAGCACTGTAACTCAGCTGAATCTCGAAAAAAGATCTCGTGAGAAACCCGGTGTTAAACACAGATCCCCTTGTTCAGCATGGACTTCCCATTGATTTATTGAATGCAGCAGCTCTCACGTACGTGGCTAGGCATTTCACGGACAAGATCATCATCAGCCCCTCTGCCTGCACAGCAAATCAAGGTAACCTCCTCCAGGAGCCCGTCTTGGCTTTTCACCCTGGTGCAAGTGGGTTGCTACTTTTTCCAGAGTTTGCTGAGCTCCATGGGAAAGGGATGGGAGGTTCAGAGGTGCCCTCATTATTCTCTTGCACATGTCTTGCAATTCCCCAGCGTGCCAGGCCTGTCCCTCTCCAAGCCACAGCATGCTGATGAATTTCTATTTCTGATCTGATAGGGAGGGATAAAAATAAAACCAAAGCACAGGTTGGTGCTGTCATTCAACAAAGGGCTGGATCTTCCCTTCCGCCTTTTAGGGGTGACACATGCTGGCAGGAGAGTAAACAGGAGGCAGGGGAGGAACTTCAAACCAAGTTCTCCTGCCTACGGCCAAGTGTGACCTTATTTCTGCCATTGGGAGTCGGACACACACTGTTGTGGCAGATAACCTGCATCCTGGCTTAGATACCTGCAGGGGCAATAACTCTCTCAACATGCAGCCAGGAACTCCTGCTGCTTTTCTGTCCAGAACCAAGCTGTAGATCCTCAGCTAGCCCCAGCCTCCCCTTTTGTTTGTCCCTGGAATTTCTTGGGTTTTGTCTTTTATTATTCCCACACATGAACGGCACTGACGCCTCATGCTCTCCCTTCCATTTGATTTTCTGTGAAGTTCAAGCTCATTTTGTCAGTCAGTAAATATCTCCTAACAAATGCCCCCTACCATTCCTCTTAGAAACAAGACTTTTTTCTTTGTTTCTCGTGACACTGGCCATCATGGCATCTTTCTCTAATGATGCCAACTTTCTTTTTTCTGCTGACAGACTGTAATTACTGCAAAGATTTGTTAATTCTCTTTGGGCATCCTCCTCCTTCAGTTGTTTGAGTGATAAACTGTCAGACCTAGGGAAGCTCTAAACGGGCTTGAGAGTCCTGAGTTACAGTTCATTGAGATACAGAGCAAGAGCCAGAATAGGTTAGTTCAACTAAGTGCATTAAGCAATGAAAGTGAAAGGCAGCTCTTTCCCATGAAGCCATCTGGCCATGAACACTTTCTAAACAAGGACGCTTTCAACAACAGGCCCTCTGTTTTCTTGGTAGAAGGCCACTGGAATCATTAGATTTATTCATCATTTACAAATACAAGGCCCACATTTTGAGTGGTAACACGAATTGCCCCCAATATGTACACGTACATGTAACAAGAAGAGGGGCAGCAGAGGTCTGTATCAGGCCAGAAGTGGTCCAGATGAGAGAACTGGGTTGCTGGATGTGAATATGGCCTTGCTCTCAGGGGTGGTGCTGGCTCCTCCATGGGTTTTGGGAGAACTAAAAATGCTGTGTCTGTCTCTCACCATTGGTAAAATAATGCAGCATTTTTACAGCATTGTTTTGAGAGAGCCAGAGTTCCTGAAAAGACTTGCCAAAGGCCATGGACCATAGTTTGCTTCTATAAAGTTTTCAGACTTTGCTAAGTAATGAATAAATCTTAAGAGCAAGCTCTTCCATAGCTTGTTGTATCAGCTTATCTCAAAGCACCTTACAGATGGAGGTGAGTATTGTGATTAGCTCTTTATGCGTTGGGACACCATGGCACAAGGGGAACAATGTGTCCGCAGTTATGCCCAAGACCAATAGCTCTGAAATCCCAATGGCTCTGAAATCCCACTGCTGGATCCACTAAGTTGGATTCTCATTTGCTCAGAAGCTCATCTGTTAGCCAAAAATTGGTGTCAGTGTTTTTAACCTTCTCTAAACAGAGTGTCCTGAGGGATGGATAGTGGTCTGTGACCCCAAAGCGCCGCATTTTCACCTGCAGATGTAGTACTTGTACCCTACCCTGCAACTGGGATTCTGTCAGAGCAGCTAGGCAGTGGCATTACTGAAAAAAAGCCTTTCCGTCCACCCACTTACAATCTCTAGGCATCTCCCCTCTCCCTATTAAAACATGTTTTTTTGTCAGCTTGGTTCCAGGCCTTCAGAAAAACATCAAATGACTAGATCTGTTCCAGAGGAAACAAAACAAAACAAGGGGTCTATACACATTGCTGGCCCCAGCCTTTCACCTGGAGGCACCCAGAATGAGAGACACCAGATCTTAAGCCAGGAGCAAAGAAGGAAGGTGAAGAATATCCGAATGACAGAATCGATAACCAGTGCAGCAGAACTCAGCCCAGTTTGCTCCACCATCAGTGAGGAGTGGCTGCACTGTGAGACACAAGACTCAGCTTTAACATTTCCTGAGATACCATGGAGAGGCCTGCTCAGATTCATACAGATAGGACAGAGGCATCAGCCAGAAGAAATCTGTGATTCTGGAGACAGTAATTTTCAAGAGCTAGTTGAATAAATGCAAGATGGGCTAAATATCTCAAGAATCAAAGTCTGTCCTGTCCCCTTTTGTCAAGGCCATATTTACCTCGGCCTAGTTGGGCACATGTATAGTCCCGCTTCTGAAGCCCAAAGCATGTTGGAAGGCACTTAAAGTCTTAACCTTCTTGGTCTCATTACACCAAGGTGGTGTTTCAGCTGGATCTCTTCTAGGATCATGTGTAAAACACTAATCCTGTTGCATAGACTGACATCGCTCTTTATCTAGATAGACAGAAAAAGATCTTCACCTTGTGTGCCATCCATTTGCTTCTACAAAGAACCTCACCAGTCCCAAATACTGTTCCAGCCTGCTTCCATCAGCAACCAGAAAAATAACTTTGAGCCTAAATCACCACTAGAAAAAAGAAGCTGTTTTGTTCTGTCTTGGTTGTGATCAGCACCTCGTGTATGGTAAACACACTTCTGTATAGCTTTTCTCTGGTTGTGGATTGTCTTAGCTTGAGGAGACACTTTCTGGACTAATTTTATATCTACTTTACTTGACTATTTTTTTCTCCCTTTCTCTAAAAAGTGATTCTGCCTCTTCTATAGTAAAAGAAAACTCTCCAATTGCCTTGAATGGATGCAGGGTACCACTGAAGTCAGTGACAAAAGACACTTGTGTGCTGTCACTGCAATAAAGAAGTCACTGTAAAGTCCGCACCGTGCCCCTGCAGAGAGAATGCAACTTCCAGGGATGGTTGACGCTGGAACAGCATCTGTGTAGGGATTCAGCATGGTGTTACAGAGCAATTTCACAAGGTGTTCTGCAAAGTAGTAAGAAGACCAGCATTGGCCTCAAAGGCATGAAAAGGCAAACACAAGGTGTCCTAGAAAATGTCATCAGTATCCATATGGATAAGGAGAAACTAACACTTTTATGCCATTATTTCCTGTTAAAAACGCCTGGGTGTAACATTGTTTTGCTGTCTGCCACAATCTGTGGTCCTGCCTCCCTTTTTTCCCCCTTCAAAAGTGCTGTTCAAGCAAATGAGAGAGAAATAACAGCTGGACTGCTTGTGCGATGTTTTGCATGCATATGTGTATGTTAGCTAAATATGAAAGAGAGATGTGCAGGTTGTTTTCTAAGCAGAATTATTTTTCTGTTGTCTATGAAAATAACACAATTAGTGTTTCTAGCTCCTGAGAAGATTGTAAATAATGTGCAGATATCGGAAATACAGACAATGGTAGGCAAAAGCTATTTCCATCTCCCACTGCAGAGTGGGCCAAGGTAGAATCCCATTACCACACTCTTTCAAAATTATTTCAAGGTGTCGAATCTTGGTTGGCTATTTAGCTGGTGGAACTGAACTAGCTCCAGATCTTATAACAGATGAGGCTTTAAGCCAAAAACTTCAGGATGATAAATTCTTTACAAGTGGCAAAAATCCTAAGGCTGAAGAATTTGCTGCATTGCCCTGATCTTCTACAGTCAAGACCATCACTGGAATGTATGAATACTAAATACAACAGTCTGCTTGGAGGATTGCTCTAATTCCTTCCTAATGATTGTGTGACTGAAACAGGTATTTTTACTGTATATGCAAATTTCCTAAAATATACTGGATACTGAATAAAGGCAGATTTCGAAGAAACAAAGCTCTACTACTTTAAGAGTCTCTCCAATTTGTTTTTAAATACTCTATTGTTTTAAAACAATATAGTCTTAGTGATTCAATTAGTCTCTGAAAACACTAAAGGCAGCCTCATGAGGGAAATTAGACATGGTTTTTATAGCAGAATTAATATGGCAAATCCTCATATCCTGTGGAGTTTTATGTGCTTGTAAAAGTCAAAAAAAAATATAAAAGGTAAACTCTGGAGTATATAGTGGAATTACTATTATCTGCTCCAGGATCTCATAGGGTCTGGAATAATTATAGTATATTGAAAGTAATTACTAATTCATTCCAATTCAGGAAAGCTTTCTGACCAATCCCAAGCTCGTGAAGAATCAAGAGGAGTAAAGCACACACTAAAATTTAAGCATGTCTTTAAGTTCTTTCCTGAATCAGGGCTGTCCCTATATTTAAATGACTAAGGTACGATGCCTGTGCGTTGTTTCTCTTTGTATTCAAATCTACGTTAGGGATCCTACAAAGCCAAGGATAACTAGTTTTGAATGTAGGTAACATTCCACATGCATTTCTGTACAAGAACTCATGCAATATTGGCATTAATACAGAATTAACTATATGTTACAGCTGAGATGCTCACTGACTTCTCCTACTGCCCAGGCATTTCTACCTAGAAAACTGCTTTTTAGAACTTGGGAGTTTGACCTCATACCCTGTTTTCTTTGTGGCTTCTACTGGTTTGAATGGCTATTTTTCCCACTGAACAATTCTTTTTTTTTTTTTT
>VYXH01012443.1:135930-169266 GCA_013397275.1 Burhinus bistriatus | reverse complement strand
TTTTTTTTTTTTTTCTTTTAGGCCTTTTCAAGGTTCACCTGATTCCCTGAAGGAATTGCTGGGCTCAGCCCCACCCCAGGATGATCCTCATGCAAACAAAACTCCAGTCCCAAGGGAGCACTTGCAGGATCAGGTTTTAGAGGTGTCACTAGGTGCAGCTCAGGAAGATGGCCTCTGATTCCTTAGCATGCTCCACCAGGAAGAGCATCTTCAAATAACCAAACACTACTGGTGGCAGGAAGGAAAGGAACCACTTCTCAACAACTACCTCAACAACCATCCATCCAAAGGTTCATTCACCCCCTGGGATCCTGCTTTATCTTATACTAACTGAACTCATGGATACTGGATGAAAGCACATCTCAGAGTCCTTTCTTACCACCATCATCTCCAGCAGTTCAGTTTGCTTATGGACATCAAAGATTTAGGTTTTCCTGGTGGATCTGTGGTGAGTGTCCTGTACTGAATAGCAAGACAACCTAGATGTGATTTCATGGCTGGTCTCTTGGTTTAGCAGAGACTCAGAGGAAAGGTGGCAGGACATGCTAACCCTATGACAGGAATGGCCTTTGTCAGTGAAATGACACCTTTGACTGGAGTCTAAGTCCATCATCTCTAACAGGCAGGGTCATGACTACTAGTCAGGGTCCCTGGAAAGGCAGAGACTTGGACCCTGAGATTTCCACCAACAGAACAGAGGAGAGAGTAAAAGCATGTCAAATTATCTGTCCCACTAAAGCTTTTACTAAGACAAAAGCTCCGGTGAATAATCTTTTTAGCATAACCATGGCCTTTGACATCCTGATGCTTAAAAAAACCCATATTTTGTCATGACCAGTGTCTACAGTAGCACCCACAGGATTAAACAGCCAAAAATGAGCACCCATAACCAAATCTGCTCCCAGAATACTTCAGCACCTTCTGTTAGAGGATCTGAAAGCACTTTACAAATGTTAACCAACATTTGGCCTCACAACCCCCAGTGAGGTAGAACAGTATTGTCCCTGTAGGGACAGACAGACAGAGGCACAGGGTTACTAAGAGACCTGCTCCCGTTCAGACACTAAATTTAGCAATGCCAAGGGCTGAATGAAGGTGTCCTGACTACTGCACCTATGCTTTGTCCAGACTACCATCCTTTCCCCCAAAAACCTTCAACATGAGCCCTTAGCCTTTGAACTAAAACCAGGATTCTATATACAATAGGTGAAACAATCATTTAGCAGTTGTGTAGTCAGAGAATTACTCAATTAAGTTATTTGTGGGAACAAATGATTTCTTGTGCAAAACTCTGGGTGTAAATGATCATGCACTAAGACTACTGGGTGCAAATTTGGTTCATAATAACTCTGACCCCTTGATAATTCCCAATCCTGGCCTCTCTCAGATAATGTTCTTTTTTAAGTTGTATTATATGTATCATCACATAAACCTCTAAAGTTGCAGCCTGCACAGATTGTTTCGTACCAGCAATGCAAGCAAACAAAACGTGGAGTGGCTTTGGGAACAACCCAGCATTCATGCAGCATCAAACATCACAACGTTATAATGCATTCTAATCACAAGGGGTTGCAAGGCAGTAGGGAATAGGTGCACATGTTGAAACAAAGGCAAATAGAGCAACAAAGAAAGATTTGATTCCACAGATTTCATTTCATGTTCTGTAATAATCAGTTTCATCGAAAGAAAGGGAGGCAATGCCAGCTAGCCTATGACAAAGCTTCAGCGTAGTAAAAACCACCAGCCCTGCGTGAATAGATGAACTTTGCATTCTGTAGGAGTCATTACTGATTAATAAAAGCAAAAAGTTTCTCTAAATACAGTAAATTTGTTTTTTGTCAGATAGAAGAGTTTCTTAAAATACGGGTTTTTGAATACCACAAAATTCCATTCATTATATAAGTAGAGAATCTGGCCATAGTTAGGAATACTGAAGTGTAAAAAACCAAATATGTAGTCTTAAACATTACAAAAACTATCAAAACATTCAATATTTTGAATTGACCTTTTTTTCCCCCTACATGTGTCTGTTTGGCAGTGATGACAAGATTTCTAAACTGAGTTGTTGTTATTACTGTTCTGCAGTTGTTGGTTGGTTTTTTTGTACATTTTTCTGAATGTGTTTTTTAAACAAAAGAAAATTACCAGCTTTTATAAAAAAGGAGCTTGAATCCTTACTCCCAAAACACAGATACAAGGTTTTCCTTTATAAAAAGTGTATTGATTTTTTGCTATAAAAAGTGACCTATAGGGTGTCAAACCTGAAAACAAATTTTCACAGTGTTTTCAGTGTTGGCTGTTCACAAGGCATTACTGTTACAAACAGAGATAGAGAGATACCATAGGGTAAGTATAAAAATTTGTTACCAGCTAGCAGTACCTTTGGATCGTATGTGAAAGGTGTTCCACTCCAGATAACTCAGCTGACTTACATATTTTTCCTTAATCATTAGGAAGAAAAAAAAAAAAAAACCAAAATTTGAATCCCTATTGTACTAACCTTACTTAGCATCTTGCACAGTCATTCCTAATCTCATCCAAACTTCTGCTGGCATATTAAGCATCAAACTAGTAAGTCATTTCCCTTCCTGCCCTCCAATGATAAAGCCAATACTAGTTAGTATGCAGGTGCTAAAATCAAGGCTGCAAATGAGGAGCAGGTGAGCTGGCAAATGGCAGTTTGGACAGGTGGAAAATATCATTTGCTCTACTTGAGCTGGCAAATTGGTCAGCAAGCAATCCATTTGCACCCTTTCGGGGGAGCTACTTTACTATCACTAGGAAAATTACATAGTTGCAGCAGCCGAAGAAATAATAGAAGAAAATGGGAAGTGCACAGGATCATTGACGTATTGGCCCCAAATTGCTCGCAATGTCCATTTTGCATCCCTGTAACTTAGAAGAATGGTATCCCTCTATCTCTATACACTGATAGGTGTTGATTTGTGGCACGGAGGATAAATCACAGAAAAAAAATGACATATAACTGTGTGTCCATTGTCTGATTTGAAAGCACCAGTCACCTATCTGCTTGTTTTGGCAGAAGTACTCTACTGTATCTTAAACATAGCTCGCAATATGGACATTTAGATTCGTGTCGCTTTACATGGAATCTCCAAGGGAATCAGAGTCATCCAAAGACAGAGGCAGATACAAGTCCTGTAGGAAGAAAGAAGAAAACGTTAACTCACACAATCAGTTTCCACCTTTGGTCATGCATAAGGAAGCAGTCGAATGGTCCAGTTCTGTGCAGTTTGTAGGGACAGGGTGGAAGACTCATGCACTGGTTACTGGATGGGCTGACCAGTTGTGCGGGTAGTTCAAGGCTAAAATCAAGGCAGGTTACTTGCACAGTAGAGCAAGAGAGTCTTGGTATGAGAAGAAGAAAGATGACTGTTCAGTGATAAGTTTGAGACGTATTTTTTTGTATCTTCTGGATCAATGTGTGGATCAATTATAGCACATGCATGAAAGAGCAGGACCTTTCCTTAAACAGGTTTCTTTGAACCTAAGTCTTACCTTGATGTGATAGCTACCCTTAGGACAAATCTCTAGGAAAATCACATGTTCCATGATTTATTCCTTATGTCATTTCTGATCCATTAGAAGTGTCAAGAAAATAATCCCATTTATTATTTGGACCAAATGCTGAATGTAAAGCTTTCCCAGGATCCCTTTCTGGGGTAACCATCTTATTCCACTTCCTTAAAGTTCTGCATGGTACACAAACTTGCTCAAGGGCTAAAGCTGTCCTGGACCTTTTTGAACTCTGACGCACACACAGGTAATAACTGTGAGCAAAATGAACAAAAGCCTAAATACACAGAAAGGAAATTCACAACAATCTTGATATAAGAAGAGGTAAACAATGACTTTGTGGTGAACTCAACCTAAGCATTTATCATTTGAGCTTTAGGGGGGAAAAAAGAAAAGTGACTACATCATAAGCAGAAAATTGCTTCTGGGAGGAAGACGATGACACATGAATATTCTGGTAACGTAAAGTGCTATATTCGTGTTTGCTGATTGGCTTAAATTAGTGGACAAGCTCATAGTTGGATTGGCTTTGCCCTCAGCAGCCACCATCTATTACAAAGGTTCTAGGGGCTTCACTGGAAAGGTCATAAATCAGCCAGCTGAAAACATACATAAAACACTAAAGAAGGTGAGTTTTACTTGTCTTTACCGGGAAGCAAATACTCATCTCCAAAGTACTAAATGAGATAGTGTTTGGGAACTATTTTAGGTCCTTGATGGCTGAAGCAAAGGATGCAGTTTACACTGTTACTTTTGCTGAAATACAGACAAGCATTTGTTGAATTCCTACTATGGGCCAGATGCTGTTCTCAGTTATAAATTAGTAATAAATCTGGACCCATTGTGTTAAAATCGGTGCATTTCCTCACACTTAGACTCAGCAGCTGAGATCAGAGTGAAGTCCTGAGGAAAACATAAATTTAATTTGGATTCCGCTATGCCTTTGTTAAAGAAAGTCAAATAAAGCTGAGTAACTGCAGCCTCTGTATGTTTGGAATATTTTAAAGATCTGATTTTTGAGAAGCCGAAGTCCACCCCAGGCTCCCTGAGTGCCATTCAATCTCACGTCCAAAGGTCTGCGTTCCAAAATCTTACGTGTTAGTGGAGTAATCCAAAGCCAATGGGCTTTTGGGGATTCTTCCCCTTGAATTCTCTGTGCTTTGTTCCACCATCATGACAACTGTTGTCCAGCTGCTGCTACTACTCCTCACTTTGAGAAAAACCATAATCCTCCAACACAATGAGCTCAACCCATGCAATCTAGACCACGGTGGATTACATGTGGCTGGCTGACTGCAAAACCTCACCACTGTCAGAATTTTTTAATTACTCTTCCAGAATTTCAAGTCAATGCTTTCAAAGTCATATGCGGGCTGAGAAGTACATTCTGTTTTCTAAAGAGAAACCCCACTGACCTCCTCTCACACTTACATTTATGTCCAAGTTCCAATTTCTGTATCAAGTAAAGACTGTTGGAAGCAACACTGTGCCTATTCCAGAAATGAGAAAGCCCATGGAAATGACAATCTGGACTCAGCGCAGAATGGCACTGAACAACAGGAACATAAAAAGCTGTGACTGCTGCTATACCTTTTAAATAAATCAATACATGAATTATCTATGAGTCACAGCAGGTTTACTGATCTCTACTAGGATGCCGTGCTACCTATTAGACACCCTGTTTGTTACCAGGAAAAACAGCTACTGTACCAGAACACAATTACTACACCAGCTGTAAAAAAATCACTTATTTCCTGTAAAACAGAGCATGGCCTTAAATAATTTAAAAAAAAAAATCCTTAAGAAGCATCATTGAAGTGATGTCTTAGAGCTTCAGTAACATTTGCATTTCTTCTGCTGTTTAATGGACCAGACTTGCCAACACTTAAGGCTCTTCAAGAGAGGAGGATTTATATGAAGATCATATCCACCAATAACTTGTGAACTTTTTCAAATAGTGATACAAGCTCAGAGTTAAGTTATCTCTTCTGATCCATACGAATGACCTCCAGCACATGTTAATAACTCCAGTGGAAAAAACAGGCCAATAATTTGTTGTTCACCATCTTGCTAGAGCCCAAAGTGACAACCCTTTTAGGTAATGGGCCACATTCTCCACTGTTTCAACACAAGGAGTTGTGCTTCCAGAGAATACGGCCATGACTTAAACATCGTCCAAATCTGGGTAGACTAAGGAAGAAACAGATGTAGTAAGGTATAAGAAACATAATACCTTGTGCTTACGGAGGCTTCCTGGGCTGGTAGGTGTGGAGATCGGGGACTGCTTTGATTTGGGTGTAGACAGCTGACTGCTTGAGGTCCCATTTGCTGTCAGAAAGCAAGACAGAAGCTAGCAGTCAGACAAGCAAGAGGAAGATCTTTCTCCTTTGGGGAGATGGAAGGTATCCAAACATTTACCACACAAACACTATAGTTTATTCATGTTAGGCAGGAGAAAATAACCAAGCAAACAACATGGCTACCCACCCCACTTAAGGCTTTCAGCTGCTCAGGATAATAGATGTGAAATACAGTGAAATACCAAATATATTGAAGGAGCAATATTTTACACAACAAATAGGCACCAAATTGATCCAAGATACACATCATCAGAAAAACAGAAAGACAATTTCTATGTTCTCAAACAGTTTAACACAACTGAAACCACGTGGCATTTAAGGGCATGAGGGGAAACAGAGGCCGCAGATATCCTGAATCCTACACAAGAAATGTTAGATGTCAAATATACACATTACAAATGAGACAAACAGCTGCCTGGAATGCCCTGGGTGTAGTTAGCTGTGGCTGGGATTAAATGACCAGAAGAGCCCTTCTGAAGCGCTGGTGTAAGCAGACGGTGGTGTGTCCCTGTTCACCTCTCTGGGGAGAGACCAGAGTTGGCTGTGCTGTTCCTCCACTGCCTGCACCAGAGAAGTGATCATCATCCATCAGGGGGAGGAACAGGAGAATCACATCAAGTGACGATCCTCTTGCAAAGATCAAAATCTGGCCTTTTGGGTTGCTTTGTTTGTTCACGTTGCTTTGAAGAAAACATAGTTATTCTCCATTAAAAAAAAATATGATTCACTTAAACCAAATGGCTTTTGGAAGGGTTATTTGTTGAGGCCTTCACAGACATGGCTTTTAGTTAAATGAAGGGCCCCAGGGCTATGTCAGGGCAAGCTATTATGCATTTACTGGACTAAAAAGGAATCAAAGTAAAAAGTGTACTATGCAGCAAAATGAAGGGAAACAAAATGGACTAAGGATACTTGAATGTTTTCCTACCACTAATGTTCCTGAAGTAAGCTAATGTCTTTGATAATTGCCAGGTGTCACTACGTATTTCACAAGGACACACTTACACATAGTGGACTTGGTCATTCATAGGTTGTGTATCAACTCCAGGGATACAGACCCTCTTATTACCAGGAGCTGTAAACACATAGCTCCATCAGCACGAGCACCATTACTTGCGGGAAGGAAATTCACGCTCATGCTGGCTGTGTCCGAGTATATTATCTTTTCTGGCCTTTTCTTTTTGCAATCCAAGCAGCAGCAAGCTGGAGGCCTTATGAGCATTAAACTACACATCCCAATGGAGTCTACAGAAAGTGACATTTCCAAAACCTACTCCAGATGTTAACATATTCAGCGCAAGCCACAAAACTAAACCCCAAATATTTTGATTGTCATTTCCTTAAATGGCAATAGTGTTGCCAGGCCTCCAGATAACTATACAAATCCCTACCCCTTTTAAAGAAAACATTTTTAATTGTGTTGGTGTTTCTCACAGAGAGAAAAAGACAAGCAAATAATGATCCAGGCTTGTTGTCTTGCTCTCTAAGCGTGCGATACCTCTGTATACTGTTACTCCAACTGTAAAGGCATGCGCACAGGAGGATGAATGACTTCAGCATATGGGATGTATGCTTTCAATTGTAATAGCTGAATATGCAAGTCAGTTGCCTAAAATTAAGGAAGTAGTTGAGTGTCTGGAGGAGACCTACGAAGTGTATAAAGTATCATACAGTAAGAAGAAGGTGCGTGAGTGCTGTATTTTTAAGAGCAAAACCAGCATAACTCTTGCTTTAGTGCCTAAGACAGCCTCATTCCTCTTCTCTGTTATCTTCTTGTGAGAGAGGGGCAGTTAAGGTTCGTGGTATCACTGGCCCGAATGCAGAAGTCATACATGGGAATTCAAGTAAGCATAAAGACATGTGCTCTAAGCCACAGGACAAAGGAGGAGCTGCTGGCATGTTAAAGCAGCTCAGACTCAACAGATTCATGGTGATGGGAGCCCTCTGTCTTCATATCCGTCATTTCTGTGCGGAAGGCACTACTGGGAAGAAGAGGCTATTCATCACAGATAGCTCTTTGCCCATTACAAATGCATGTCACTGAGGAAATAGGTATTTCTTAAAAGGTGGTAGAAATAATGATTTATAGATAATTGGGGAACAGGGTGACCCTTCACCTCCTTATTCCACTCACACCATTCTTTATTGGTGGGGAGAAGAAACTATTTATGGAAACGCAGGAACTGTTACACACCAGTCCCTGCACCGCGACATGCCACTCTTCACTTTGCTCCAGTTCTACAAAGTGAGCTGCCCTCAAGGCTGGTGGGAAAAAAAGCAGAGTTCAGTAGCTATATGTCATATAATGAAGGCAATTCAGAAAAAAAGAACTTGGATCTCTTTTATGGGTTTTTTTACCAAGTGACTTTGAGTTTTCTATTAAAGAAAATGTGGGGTATAATAGTACTAATATCTGTATTAGCTAGAATACATCTCTAATTTCTAAAATGCCTCTTTCTTTCTTTATTTCCAGTTGTCACTCATCCTGAGGCAGGAACTAATCCTTCCTAAGATGAAGAATGCCACTTAACAACTCTACAAAGAACCCAAATTTCCCTCCCACAAACAAGAAAACTGGAAGAATGGCTAACAGTCGGAGTGCAGCAAATAGATGTAATTGCTGCAGGGAAGGACAGAAATTCCCTAATACAATGAGACTTTTAAGTGCTACAGCAGGGATGTTAATATTTTATGAGCACCAACAAAAAACCAGATGTGACATCCAAATCAGAAGTCCAGTGAGACGGATGTATATCATTACAAATACTCACCAAGAATTTTGCAGCAGGAACAACAATTAAGAAGCCTGGTTTAATTTTCTCTATGTCTGCTAATGAAGAATAGCGTTCATAATCAAACGTGCACACATTTCTTTTGAACTCAAGTGCAAGAAAATAAGAAGAGGCGAAGAGCAGATCCCAGGTGGTGTATAACACTGCTGCGCCACTAAAATCTGCTGATGACTTATGGTAGCTAAGGATCTCCCATAAGCTCAGCTCTTAGAAACCGTTCTTTATAACCAGCTTTCATTTGAATTCATTTGGTTTTTTTCCACCGCATTATTGTTTGTGTATTATATCTTATTTATATCATTCTATTTGCTTTGCAGCCTCAATTTACCTTAAAGCCCCTCTGTGCATATGACACATCCTTTAATTGCATGAACATGTGCACTACCTTGTTTCGTAGGATCCTTACCTCCTTCAGTGCACAAGACAATTTGGACTCAGGAGATAAATCAGGCTCGTCCAGCAAATGAGAGGGAGGATGGAGAATATAGCATCATGTCATGTTTAAGATGGCTATGAGAGATCCAGGTAAACTGAATTCTCTGCCCGTTTCTCCCACAGATACTTTAGCCAAGCTTCTCATACACATTTTTTTTCTTGAGTGTTGCTCAGGTTTGCTTGGATGACTGGGACTCTGGATCTGAATTTCCAGCAGTGATAAGCACTGAGACCTGTAAATGAGGTTAGTGAGGTCCATCCTTTGAACTCACATTTCTATCAACGCACAGAACTGGAAAAAGCAAGGCCCAAGGATCACAGTGGGTGCTCAGATTGCGTGGATATATCTCTTTTTCTGTCAATTTGTAAAGTGAGGTTAATACTCCTTGCTCCATTGGGGTTCCCAGAGTTCTGCAGATGAGTTACTAGTTTGAGGAGCACATGCTCATACATCACAAGAGTGAGAGAAAGAACCATGAAATACATGGATAGTTGTCTCCAGGTCAGGGTTTGAAGTGTCACCAAGAAAATAAAAAGAGGCAACAACCAGAACAAGAACAGCATAAAGCAAATGTAGAAATAGCAGCTCATTTAGTGAGCATAAGCCATCCTGCCCTCCAGGACAGAGGGGCCTGTGGCAAGAAGGACTCCATTGTAGGGTTTATTCACGAGTGGAAGAATTCAGATTGCACAGGCATCCTTCGCTCAGGCACCTCCTAACTTCCAAGCACTCAGCTCTGCAGTGTTGGCACCCTTTTCTCATCCCGTTTTGTGAGGGTGATCTCTCTGCTGGATGCGTACCGTGGATTGTCAGCTAGCAGAACGTAAGTAAGCGCAAGTGGGATAACAAGCTGCTCTATCTTGTGTGCAATCCAAAAGACATCTGCTGCCTTTTTAACACATTCATATATAATGACCCTGGGGAGCTAGATCTGCAGTCAGGACAGACTGACGTTTTCTATCTGTTTTGCTAATTGCTGCTGCCTTGTGAATATGCTTTTGTCCTGCTATCCAAACCCTTCCATTAGGGGATTAAGAAATTAAAGTCCTGCAGCAGCACCTCAGAGTCCTGATCATAGGCTCCCTGAGCCAAATCAAGGCAAAGCTGGGGAAAGACATTTTCAAATTTCACCTCAGGTACCTGTGGCTCTGTACTGCAAAGGACTAAGATCATGCTGGTTTTAAAAATCATAAACTCTCCTATGACAGCACATGTATTTATACAACTGAACCCTTGTTTGTTATGTGTGTTACTGTAAGGTAAATTCATATTTTTATAACAAAGAAGTAATGGCAAATGGCATCATTATTTTCTCCACCGTATTTCTCCCGAGATTTAGCTCTATCTTTTGTTTGGTTTGACTTCTTATTGGAGTAGTCTGTTGAAGAAATTTTGCCAAACTTCATGCTGACCCTACCCCATTTGAATCTCATGGACCACTGCAGCAGCAGAGACTTAACTCTTTATGCCCAGTTTTCCTCTGTCATATTAGGAGAAGGAATTGGATAGTATACTGCAGGTGTAGTTTAGTCTGGATTTTATTGCTTTAAGCTATGTTACTCAGCAAAGCTGACTTCACAGAAAGAAAAATAAAGGCTAGTAATAACCATAGAAGCTTGGTAACTCCAACTCTGTGCTCTAAATTGGGATCAGATATATTTGGGTCATCCCCAATAGACATCTTATTTTTCAAAAGCACCAAGTCTGACAGAGACTCACAGGCTCCCTAGGAGACCTGCTTCAGTGATTAAGATGCTTATAATTGAAAAGTGTTCCTAATATCTGATCTATATATCCCTTATTAAAGATTAAACCAATATCCTGTTGTATCCCTGATAGACACACAGGAAAATTCATCCTTATCCTCTTTTTAATACTTCATATGCATTTGAAGAGTGTTAAATTGTGCCTTCTCAACCTTTTTTCTAAGCTCAATCAGTCCATTTCCTTCAACCTCTCTGAACCCTAGGAAATTTCATCTAGATTTTCTCTAGCTTGCTTATGTCTTTCTTAGCATGTTCAGTCCATACTGAAACACAACTGCCCAAGCTCAACTAAGGCCAGATAAAGACACCAATCCCTTCCAGTCTCAATTCACACCTGATATGTGAGAAACTACTTCAGCTCTACTAGCTAACATTTGGGAGACAGAGAAGAGAAAGGCACTTGGATACATTCTTGTAGAGGCAGAAGTAAAATCCTGCTGTATTTTGCTAACCCCACCTTGCTGGAAGCAACATTTTGGGGGAGTTAGGTGGAGGATATAGATGACAGACTGCATCACAGCTCCAGCACCAAAGAGATGGGAAAGTAAAGCATATATTGGAAGCCCAGTGGGAACTGCTGGCAAAGCAGCCAGGGCCTTCAAGTCAAACTGAACCAAGAGGTGAAAGCAGCCCCATGATGGAATGATCGGCACAGTGTCTGGAGGAATAGCTGGATTAAAACAGAATTACACTGGCATTGCTGAGAAGATGTATATATATGGGTTGGGGGCTAATGAGAGAAGGAGGAAAGGATTCCCCTTGGGAATATAAGGACTGTAGTCTGTTACCATCTGCTTATAGTAAGACACTTCTTCATTCATTCATTCATTTAATTTTCATTCATTCATTCATTTAATTTTCATTCATGCATTCATTTAAATGACTGTATGGTAAATAAAGAGATAAGAGTACCGTGGCAAGAAAACAGTGTTTCAAATGTTTCTGTGGATTAGCTACCTCATTTTTTTAATATCCTTGGAGCTGAAGGGCTCTGGCTGCCTAGAGGGAATTGAGCTTTTCACAGTGAGGCCATGACACATCTAGGCAGGAGGCAAATTACCTCCGGCAGAAGGTAGCAATTCAACCAGTGAACTCGAATCGCTGCAGCTCGGAGCTGGCACTCTCTGTGCAGTTGCACTTCTGGGCAAGGCCTTTTGTCCTGATATTTTTTAACAGAATATTTGTGTTCTTTGTTGCTCCATGTTAATGCTTGTTATTTTGGAATGGGAGCTGACCACTTAGGTGCCTGACTACCAGGACTGCTGTAACAAGACAGTCAAGGAATACATTACAGTTCACATCTAGCAGGTGATAGGAGCAATTCAGTGGTTTTGTCCTGGTTTGAGGTAAAACAGGACCAATTTTGTTCAGTGGCTTTACTTTATAGTTAGGCCTCTTCTAACTGCTGAAATTAACGGCATGTTATGCAGAAACCGTTCACTCTCAGAGTGATAAGACCCGTGTTTACAGTTGATGCGAAGGAACGGTATGCAGAGAGGCTCTTGCTTATACTTGTTGCTATAACACCCAAGGCCAGCCAACTTTGTTACTTGCCCCGTTGGAGGGTCGGAAGCGGAAAAGCGTAGAGGGGTCACACCTGCGGGGAGGAGCGGACAGGACAGGTGACCCAAAACTGACCAACAGGGTATTCCATCCCATCTGCCTCATGCTCAGTATAAAAGCTGAGGGATCAAAGGGTCGCTCTCTCTTTTCCTCTCTTTCTCTCCTTGTCTGTGCATCTGCCTTTGATCCTGTTCCGGAATCCAGTTCCCGTCCGTCACTGAGTCCAGTCTGGGACTTCCCCGGTGCCTGCTGGTGACGTGATTGTCATCCTGGGAGCTTGATACGGTTTTGTATCTATTTCATTATTTTCTTTTTGTTATCTTATTATTAATATTTCATTAAAGTAGTTTAGCTCTCTCTAAACTCTTAAGTCTCTCTTTTCCTCTCGCTCTCTTGCCTCCCTTCGGGAGTGAAGCAAGAGAGAGAGAGAGCATCTGTCGTTCCACCGGATTGGGCCAATCTGGCCCAAACCACGACAGGTTTAGAAGCTGCTTCCTTTTCAGCGCTGGATTTACAGACTTGCTACATATATTTCCTTCTGTATCTGCTGTTGTTCTGACTCAGAGGTGACCCCAGAGACCACACGGAAATTGGACTCCAGCCAGCAGTATGCTCTCTCTATGGCTCTCCCAGAAAGCTAGGTATACCTGGATCTATGTTTCTTATTGAGAAGTAGATCATTAAATCCATAGCCAAAACCAGAAGGAGCAAAGGATATCAAAGATGAATGGAGATGACCTGGCACAGGAGCAAAGGATATCAAAGATGAATGGAGATGACCTGGCACAGAAGGCAGATCCCTACATAGAAAGCTTCCAGGCTGACAAATCAACTTAGATGAGGATCTATCTACACAGTTTATGATGATGGCTAACACAGCATCGGGCCACACAGTCATATTCATTCACCTGCATAACCTGACAGTTTACTGCAGCAGAATTGAATGCGTTAGAGAGCGTGCAGGTTGCTGGAGCAGTCTCTAATCCACCAGAGCGTAGATAGTGGCCTTGCTAGAGTGTGGCTTGCCTCTGTTGGAAGGTCTAGAGCACATGCTGCAGCCGCTCTGCTACGGGAGAATTCTTTTGTTTCTGGCAATCTGTGAGATAATAGCTTTGGTTTTAGCAATATTTTTCTCCAAATGCTTTCAGAATACACAAAAAGCCCCAAATAAAGAGCCTCAAACCTCTTTTCTGCACATGATCCCATGGGTAGATTACAGAGCTCTGTATACAGATTGGTTATCATTGTCTTGGAAGATCCATTGGGAAAGAAGGCATGAACAGCTTAAATGATGCACTCAAAGCCATGGAGTGAGTCAGTGGAGGAGAGTGGAATAAAACACAAGTCCTCGCATACCCCAGCCTGTATGGAGGATAGCTGCTGCCTGGGCACAAAGCATTTCCACAGCTTTGAATGAGAAGTGTTTTATTTACATTGACACATAAAGATCAGAAGCTTGCCTACAGTGAATGGTAGAGAAAGCGGATGCAATGTTTGCATGCTGGCAACATTACATCCTCAGAATTAGCACTAGCAAGCTCTGCTGAAGCAGTTTTTTCTGTTCTCTCTGTGCTATAACAGTGACTGATTACTTTTTTCCACTGTCTGCTGGCAGCATTGAAGCTTTTGCCAAGGAGTGAGGCACAGTTGTGCATGCACAGTCTGCTTTAAGCCTTAGCTGCCTCTGTGGGCAATACATGCGGACCACTGCCCACATGTAAATCCACTGCATTCTCATTTTTGCTGATGATAAATAATGTACCATTTTCCCATATGCCTTAACAGGGAAATGGAAAAATGAGGATGAGAAATGGAAAAAAATAGCATCCTTTAGTGTAACTGCGGTGTGCTTTTAATGAGGAGGGTTCAGACTCCTTTCACTCAAGCAGCATGGGGATTTACTCCAGAATCTGCATTTACATTAGTGCCTAGAAATGTCACAATGGCCTTAGAGACTACAGTGGAAAAAACGATACAGAAACCTACACGGAAAAGAACAGAAACTAATAACACAGAATCATGGAAACTCCAAGTTCTGATATGACAACCATAGCAAAGTAAAAGACAGCAAAGACAGAAGGTACAAATGGGTAGGAGATCAAACACATAGCAAAATGTTTAATATACTTGAAATAAAACTGCTTTTAAATCCTTCCACAAATGAAATCGATGAGAATGCTGAAAAAAAAATTGAGTCAGATCATCTTTTATTAATCAGGCTTCATTCAGCATTCCTTGCCTTTTTAATGTGATAACTTTGAAATCCAGCTAAACCTGTTGATTGTTTATGTAAATATTGACTCTTAAGTAATGTGTTGATCCACTTTCTTTATTACAAGTTCAAGGGACAAGAACACAAGATGGTATTCTTTTTTTCTCTCTGTCCTGAGAAAAAAACTGTCTTTGATCACCTTTCCAGCACTGAGAGAGTTCAGTCATTTTTCACTCTCATTAAGCAGGACAGGCTGCCATTTTTTTCTCTATTGAAATCACAGGAGAGTACGAAAGACCCTTGTCTAGATGGATTAAAGAAACCTGATTTGCTCTTCATTACTGGCCTTAACTCTAGGAGCTGGCTATTGTTCAGCATTTCTGGTTATTTTAATCTCCTTCTGAAAGGCTCTACTAACTGTGTTCATTAAACTTCATCAGATGAGTCACCATTTTGTTCCTGTGAGTCATTCAATCAGTTAAAATCCGGAACACAATAGTTGCCATTTCACATTAGACTATATGTTCATGCAATAAAATCTAGTTCTGATGGTAATTAGCACCTGATGCCTATGGAGATGGTTTAAATGCTGTTTCACAACTCATGCATGAGCTGACTCTCAGATCATTGAATGGGAGTTGAACAACATATTTTTCATCATGCCTTCAATGTACCTATGCAACTTTACCATGCATTTGGGACTGTAAAAGCTTTCTAGATTACAGCAAGCCTGGGTTTAAGAACAGCCAGCACTGGAGTCTTGAAGGAGAATTCTAAGAATGCAGAGTCACCTTACAGAGAAATAACTTTTTTAAAATCACAGAGTCTTGGCATGCGCCAACCAATTTCACATTGTTTCTTTAAGTAGTTGAAGAACATCAAGAGACCCTAAACAAATTAACTGATTCCTGGGGAAAATCTTTCTGAATACTGTCAGGGGAATTTTCTATCCAGTAATCCAATATCTGCTGATGGTGAACTCTTGTGTGGTGTTCACATGCAGTATGCAATGTGTTACCGTGAAGGTGAAAAGCAATTTCTGTTTTGTATCACCTGTTAATACTGTGGGTCACTTGAATTTAAGCTATGAAACTCTCCTGGAATCCTCTAGTGCTTATTTGGTGACTTGGCCATTTTAGTGAAAGGCCACGTCTGGTTCTCTTTCGGAAAAAAACAGGCAGACAGATGACACACCTAGAGATACACCCTCTCCATCATGACTCTAAAAATTATCAACTACCAGAAGTGTGATATTCAGCCCAGGCTTTAACTTACAGGCTCTGCAGCTCTCCAGCTGTGCTACACTGCCAGTCCAGTTGCTACTGAAGAGAGAGGGAGGCATTTCAAATGGTGCGAGCTGCTGCAGCAAATCAGGATTCCCATTTTCCTTCTTTCCTATTACTGAATGAATGTCTCAGTATCACATCAATAAACCCATCACCAGTTCCCCAACTGCAAGGTCACTGGTCTTCTTTAAATAATGATTAGAAGGGGACACTTCTGACCTGTACAATAATCAACATTTGCAATGCACAGGAGGTTATTCTAAATCAGTCTGTATCTATAGGGAACATACAGGAGCACTGTGGGCCTTGATTTCCTGCCTGTGAAATGGAAATTTCTTTTAAAATTTTGCTAGGGCAGGAGGTTGTGAGACTGTGGGTGGTGTGACCTAAAGCCACAACTGCGCTTAACCAACCAGAGAATTCCTCTCCCATATTTATTAAGCGCCCCTGTACACTAGCACCAGCTTCTTGTTTTTAAAAAATGCCAAAGTGTCATATGCAAACACTCAAGGTCAGTGTATCCAAAAGCACACAGTATGTGTTTTCCTCTTGAGCACAGTTAATATTCAGACACCAGAAAACAATCACTCACCATCTTGATGGTTACCTGAATCGGCTGGAGACTTGCTCCGGCGCATGGGGGCTGGACTCTTTGCTGAGCTCTTCTGAGGGGTGGGAGATGACTTACTGCCTGTGGCAGCTGCAGGGCTCCCTTTCATCACCCGGCACTCTAGGGAAACAGACAGCAACCGTGGTTATGTCCCTTCCTACTCTCACTGCCTATGGACACCAAGTATGAAACAACCATGGGCAGCTTAGTGCTTTGTCTCCAAAGAGCTGTAGAGAACATCAACATCAAGGGAAAAGCTGATATCTCCACATTTTCTCCAGGGCAGAAAGGAGACTTTTTAGGGGGAGGGCAAGAAGAAAAGCTTTGCTGCTCTAGAGGAGGTTCTGAGACAGTGTACATCAAGATCAGGCTGGCTCCCTAGCTGGGCCCATCTCCATACCTCTGTCCTATCAGAGATTTTCTGCCCTTCCCCTTGCCTTGGTTCTCACCAACTAGTGAGTGCAATGAAAATAGTCAACACTGACTGAGGGAAGATTCAGCTAATTTGCTGTAACCCTTCTATGAAGACCTAGTAGTGGGAATGATGAGTGCAATATACGCAGGTGCAGAAAGCCAGCAAACGGCTCATAGCACGACATAAAGGTCTCTAAGTGGCAGATGGGACATCTGCCCCAGGAGACTTTCACCCAGCCTGAATCGACCTCTTCTGTGGTTTCAACAAGCTGCAACTTTTCAGATGCAGAAAGCAAAGACGACAAAATGGTTGTACAAAACATGTCCTCTGTCCTGGCCACTCATCCCTTTCAGAAAGGTTTGTATAAACAAGTCTAGCAGATTTATGTACTTAAAGACATGAGCAGATGAAAACCCCAACTGTGTTTTCTTAAAAAATAAATAGGCCAGGAAGAGTGGAAAATGTAAACATGATCTACAGCGTCCTGCAGAAGGGAACTGAAATGCTAACAAACCTCTGTGTGTCCCAAGATTTCAGGCATGCCAGATCTCCAAAACCAGGGTTTATTTACATTGAGAGCTAACAGAAAAAGCACTTTCCACCCCTCAAGTTATTAACTTAACCCAGTTAAGAAGAAGGCAATAAAAAGGGGATTTCCTTTTTGTCAAATGCTAACTGGTCTCACTTCATCTCCTACAACAGATTGTCCTCACCAAGATATGAAAACCTGGTCTTTTTTACAGACGTGAATTAGATGTTCCACATACAGACAGGTTTTTGTGGAAAAGTTCAGCTCAGCATGCATGGGCTGGACTGAGGACTCCCTTGACTGGATTGCCTAATGGGAATCAACTAAGGCAGCACATAGCGGATAAATAATTGGTCAACCGAAAACAAGTTGTCTGACCTAAATGTATGTGTTATTTATTTATATATCAGTATATCTATGAAAATGTAATTGCCTTACATTTTTCCCCAGGCTTTCCTCATTCTCAGACAGTCAAGAGTCAGTCTCTTCTTCTTCCAGATGGTTTGCGAGAGAGTTCGCTGTTGGGTCATGCAGTACAAGAATATGAAGAGAGGATGCCCTGTGCTCCAGGGATACTGTATGGCGATAATTAAACCTACGATGAATTTATTCTCTCTCCTGCTAAATGGAGTTTGGAAACAGTAAATCAGGGCTAGAAAAAGTTGTGGGTTTTTTTTTCAAGGGTACTTCTCACAGATGATGCCACAGAAAGGCTTGTAGGGCTCCAACACCAATATAGCCCCAATTTTTTATAGATGAAGAGCAATAATGACTGAGGGGAGGTGTGGAAGGTAGACTATCCCTCCTCGATACTAAAGAATATAGTGTTTGGTGAGACACTGTGAAATAGCCACTAGGAAGAGTGTGCAAATAACTGCTCCTGGTGTTAACCAGCCAAGCCAAAACATGGGGGAAAATCATCTTCAGTTACTGCAGAAGTAATATTTTTCAAGGCTCTTACATACAGATGTTTAACAAAAACAGTGCAACATTTCAATCTTAGAGCACGATTCGTTTTGCCCAGCCATAGGTGCCAAATACTATGTGAGATACACTAGAGTACAGCCTCCCCGGAGCAGAGTGGATCTCCTGGTGCCCCTGTGTGATATCTGTCAATCATATATCACAGAGGTATCTCAGAAACCAAGGGGGTCTCAGAGGGTGTCAGATGTCTATGTTTAGTCACCTGAATTACTCCCTAAAGAAATAAACCTAAGAAGTTAAAACAGTTTATGTTGCGTCTTTTCAAGAGATTTCAAATTTATTTTCTTCCCAGGGGAGTAATTCCTTGAAAAGAAAATCAGCTTTGCATTTTCCAGCACAGAAAGGCTGACTCTCAGGAATTCCTCCAGCTCAGCCGTTGGCAAGTGTCAGTACACCGAAGGCAATCACCAAGCATTTGCACATCTTGAAACAAGGTTCTAAAGGTGGAAACCAGACTGTGCTGAAGTTAATGTAATAAACAGGCCTCTAAACATCACAGGGGGTGTGACATTTCCGTGGGCTGATGCTGAAACCAGTGGGTACAAATGAGACAGCAATGTCATCTGGAAGATGCTCAGCAATAGGGATTATAGGGCGGAAGCTGTGGTGGGCATTCAGGAGGAAAAAGATGACATAATCCTCTCTTATGCTATTTCTCATTTTGTTTCCTGATGTCCTGCCAGAGTTAACATAATAACCGGCAATCCAAGTGCATGTCATCCAAACAGGCAAGAAAAAGTACTCCATGACAGAGGAGATTTTAATAAATGACATTCATCTGCAAGACCTCAGGACTCACAGTTCTTGCAGCATCTGACTCATAACAAGGAAGGCTGATGGGTCTATAATGGGAAAATGCTGCTGGCTAACATCTCCTCATCTGCTTCTTGAGAGGTGCAGGGCACCCCTACTCCCCTGAAAGTACCACTGTGAGCTGCAGTTACTTGGTGCCTTCCCAACAGCAGGCTTGGCTTATTTTTGTTAAAGAAATCCGAGCTGGAAAGATCAGTAGTAACGAGGAGTGTAGGCAGAGAGCTGGGCTTCCCATCAAGTTGTTCTGCTAGGATTGCATCCAAACTGTTTTACAGTGTGGAACTCCCCATGGAGCTGACTCAACTACCAAGTGTTAAAAAAAATATGAAGCTCAGGTTACAGATCGCTTCCCCAGCCTGACACAGGCTTTAATCTCTGCCTGCAAAGTTTCAGTTGAACCTTGGAAACTTTCTTTGAATTATCCAAGACCATCAAATGGGTTCATCTGGAGTACACAGGTCAGAAGTACCAGCATAAAATAAAATCAGACTTGCAAAGGAGTCATAAAAATACAGTGTTTGAAGATTAGAGGCTGCTTGACTTCCTGGTATACAGCAAAAGTCCTCTTTGGTCTTCAATGCCAAGCCAGTTTGTAGCCTATAAGACAGCATGGGGCTCCCATTCCTTATACAGGATACCTAGAGCTTTGGGAAATGAGCCTGGATGTTTGGAGACCACATTTTCTTCTAGTTTAAATGGTCAAAGTTACATTAATTTATTCTTGCTGCACTCACTGGCACCAGCAGACAGCCTGCACTGTCGGTGTATACAGTCGCCAGGTGGGGTAGGTGGTAACTCCTACAAGAAAGCTCTGGATATTCTGTGACATCAAAGATTTCATGGCTTAATTGGTCATAGAGACTCCCATTATTACAGATCTGTGCTTGCAGTTGTAACAGGGACAAATAATGGTCCTGGCCCGGTCCCCTCCCTAAAAAGGGAATTATTGCCCTACTTTTTGAATCAGCAGAAGAAAGCAGTGGAGGGACTGTTTTTTCTTTTAACTGCGCTTGTTCCCATTTTTTAATATTCATGTCTACTGTTTAGTTCTCAAGAAAAATGTATCCATCTGACTGCAACTGGATAAAATTGAAAGGATATACACTACCAGATTTTGCAGTAAATGTCAAATGGTGTAGGAGTTAATCTATTCTGACTTGGGCTCCCTCAGTCAGTATTTGCCCAATTACAATATCCACTGACTGTACAAGTATCACAAAAGGATGTTAAATTCCGTGTGCTACCTCTTAAAAACCAGAAAAAAAGCATGCAGCATTATTATCTGATACACAAAACTGAATGGAAATCAAATAAAAACACAGACTGGAAAGCAGTGTGTGTTTGATGTTACCGCTTTCATCCAGAGAAAAGTCATCCTGTGCATAGCGGAATTTTTCTGGTCCACAGGCGATAAACACATCATCATCCCCAAAGAAATCGTGGAGACAGGTCACCTACAGAGAGAGCAAAGTCATTCATTTTATTTTTAATTGGCAACATTCTGATGTGGCTTACTTTTAATTTAAACATAAGGGAGCTGCCTCTCCACTGTTACCCGCGTCCCATGTTATTCAGTCCTACTTCCTGTAAGCCTGGTGCAAAACACACAAATTCCCTGGGCAAGTCAAGCGTAAAAGTGTAATTAAAAAAAGAGGAAAAAAATCCCAACTACCTTGCAAATTTGATGAGGTATGACATTTCCAATCCATTCAGGAGCTGACAGAATACATTAGTCACCCTAATGAATGACACAGGCATTCCTGAACTACTTCTGAACTAAGAAGCCAGTGTGCCCCCGTGCCACGTTGGTAGGCAAGGCTGGGACACCAGCACCCATGCTGATAAATATCTTAGTACCAACAGAGCATAAAAACTCGAAGAACCCCTAAGAAGGCAAAGAGCTGCTGGGCACAGCACAGGTGCAGAAATGTGACTCTTCCAGAGCAGGCAATCTTGATGATAGGTTTTAAAGCCAAAAGGTTTATCTGCGCTATTGAGAGAGAAGCCCAAAGCATCACCGGACACCCTTCCCACCCAAGCAGCATTTAAATCCAGACTGACTCCAGATGTTGTGTCTCCTTCTCCCAGCTTTTGCCACCCAGACATGGGATGATAAAGCACCATTCCTCACTGGAGAGCTGCCCATCCCGTAGAAGGCTGAGTGGTGGGGAAGGCAGTCACCAAGTGGGAAAGGCACAAGCCAGGGGAGGGGAGGTGTGTGGCAGCCGCCAGTGTGCGAGCTCTGCCCTAGGACAGCTCTCCGGGAAGAGAAAAAGCAATAGCTTTCAGTCACCTAAAACTAAGACCCCTGTCTGGGGACACTACAAAAGCAGGATGTAGAAAGCTGTTTGAGATAAACAGAAGACATGGTCATGCTGGCTAATGGCTCTGCTTCTCCTTTTTGCCATCCTGAACAGGGGGAAATTATATCTTGCAGTACGTGGAGCTTCAGACCCACATCTTGCCTTGCAGCATCAAACAGAAGCAAAGCACAAGATGTGGGAGCTCCAGATCCACTGATTTCATCAGAGACCTGATATTTGAGAGTTTGGAAATCTGAAAATGCATGACAGGTCACAGGAAGCATGCTATTAGGAGAAAAGTTTAAAATGCCATCACGCTGGGAGCTAGAACCATATTCAACTGGCAGAGCTCTGTAACTCTCCCTGCTGCTCTACAGATGATGGACTTGTTGTTTTAACAATATTTTAACACAATCAAGAGGTGAACAACCAATATTCATCACAAAAAAAAAAAAAAAAAACAAACCAAAAAACCACCCCCAAAAAACAACAAGCAAAATACCTGATTTGGTACAGGAACAAGGAAAATGGAGGAAGTTCTAAAGACTTTGAAAAGCATGTCCTAGCGATAAATCTTATCCAAAAGGTGGGCTGACTATTGGGACACAAGGGCACATCAGGCTTGCGTCTTTGTCTTCTGTCCTCCTACTTCTCTGTAATTAGCTGGGATATGAAATTACCATCTGCCACTGTCCTCCCATCTGGCTGAGGAATATCATCTCACTGACTGGTGGACAACTCAGCTCTCTATACAGCTAGAGGGTCCTGTTTAATTTTTTCCCATGGTGTGGGGCATTACAAACTCCCTAGGGATATCTGAGTGACCTGGGACAATAACGATGCCTGTGGTTGGCTCCGGCTCTTTTTCTGCAATATAATATACTTGAAGGCATCATTCCTGGGTTATTATATTTTGGTTTGTTTGAAATAGGACTCAGATTTCTTATGTCATGTTAGGAAATGTTGTTGTGGAGCATGCAAGTACGTGGAATGGATATTCTCTAGGCCTCGGCTACAGACACCTACTTCATACTTGCATGCTATTGCAAGGAAATGGGCCACTGCATCCTGTCCAATGTTGCCATCGTATTGAGAACTGAAGCCCCGTGAAGATATTCTGGGACACGTTAAGACCTCTTGTCCTCTGCTGCCTTTCTAAAGCAATAGGCCTGGCTCTGCTGCAGCTCACTTGCAGCTGGAGCATGCTGCAGGAGGTACAGCCTCTCATTCCTGTCTTCTGCCATCTGGCATTAAGTATTGACAAATGAAAGGATATACGGGTTTTGCTCTGACTGAAAAAGGACTGTGGCTGCAGCCTCATTAAACCTTGCCTGTTCAGATCCCAGCTCACATGGGTTTGTGAGACAGTAAGACCCCAAGTCCAGCAGACTCCAGGTGTCTGCTGAGGACATTTATGGCTTCGCTCATTTTAGTGGGAATATCAAGAAGGGCTGAAAAGCAACTCATTCCTACAGAACGTGTCTCCACTTAACACCATTATCACTTCAAGCAGGTACTACCTTTGCACCTGCAGGTACTTAGGGGCAGGAGACCTTAGTACCAGTTGCCTTCCCTCTACCACTTGTGCAGAGGGTTGGCAGCAAAGCTGAGAGCATTGCTGTGCATCTTTTGTGCCAGCCAGGACAGTATTGCTGGTGACCATTCAGCATCCACTTTTCTAGGTGCTGCAGTGTGAATAATTATCCATTCAGATCTTTACACAGTTACAGTTGTGGTAATTTACACAGTTATCAGTGAAATAATTGATGCGATTACACAGCAGCAGCAGGATAACTATGCCAATGGTAACTCCACTGGAACCAGTGGTAATCATGCAGTAACTCATGACAATGCTACTGTGTTACCTCCATGTACCTAAAGTTAATCCAAATCATCTCGGTGCAACAACTAGTGGAAAATGTGCACATCATTACTCTTTGGAGAGATCCATGAACACACAGACTTGTCATCAGTATCTTGTAGAAAGCTGCCTTTTATTCAGGCTCCTGGCAAGCTGATAGGTGCTCTTCTGATGCAAAGAAAGATGACACTTTTCCAGCTTCAGAAAATGCTTTGAAAACTCATATGAAGTGGAAAGTAACACTGTTATTTTGAAGAGGAGAAAAACACTACTGAGAAAATGTTGGAAGGCCTAACTTCAAAGCTGTTGTGTAGCTATTCAAGAGGCAAGCGTTCAGCATAGCACCTGCCTGCAAGGGCTAGGGGAACACCAAAGTTCCTCTGTCCAATTGACTTTGTCTGGAACTTCAGCCTGAGCTCCTGACATCCCAGCGTGTACTGACTAAGTACTGTGTCAGGAGGAGAAAAAATGCTCATCTGCAAACACACCAGAGTGGAACATCTCCCGTAGCAGCCAGCCTGGTGCAGCCCACCAGCCCAGGTGAGCCCAGGGTAAACATGGGGTTTTTAAGTTCCATTTTTTCAGGAGACCATTCTGACCAACCACAAGATTGGCACTGACGTTTATAATGGAGGTATCAGGCTGAGAGCTGATGCCCAGTGTTTTGGCATGTCTGGGCACAGGGGTCTTTGCAGAGGCTAGATGCCTTGCAAGGGACTGGAGATAGCACTGGACATAACCATGGAGAAACTTACTGTAGACAGAGCTGAATTTCCATATCTACTGATCCATTTGAGCTGGACTGTGAAAAGTTAATTTCAAGCTCTAATAAATCAACTATAAAGAAGGCTTTTGGCTATCTTAATAACGCTCAGTATTTCACACTGGTTAATATAATGTATAATTAAAGCACTGCCTAAGAGTGCCAGCTTGGTTAAGATGCCAAACATTAGCCAAAAAGCTTGCTTTTCATGTTGGCATGACTTTCAAAATGGAGCAAGCTCAAATCAGCTATGGCTTTGATCAAAGGTAGAATTGTCTTTGCAAACTTCAGTGAATTCCAATTTCTGTTTGCCTAAAATTAGGTTGAAAATAGTTAGCATGTTACCTATAGAGAATTCTCCCACAGAAAAGAACGGCATTTCAAACCAGCACTTGGTATTACAGTCCTCCCCCCTGAGGACTCACTGATTGGCTTGCAAAGAATTGGGTTTGGCTCAATACACAAGTTCCCATTTGGATGCTAAGTACAATACTTAAGCCATGGAAAAGGCTCATGGGTTGCTTAGCTCACCCTTCAGTACAGAAACCACCCCGCAGTTAAATGTAGTGCAAAGCTAGATCACAAATCCGAAAGAACCCACAGGTGCTTTTATTGTCTCCAGGTGATAAGTCAAAGTGCATATTTTGTCCTTGAAAGCCCCACAACCACCACAAGCAAAAAGAACATCCAGGCAACCAAAAAAGCCTTCAGATCAAGGGCCCAAATGTGATGGGAAACTACCAGCATGCACAAGGATAGAAACCTGATTACGTCACAGATACTTGCAATTCACTTTGCTGCATTTTTGTCCCTTCAGATAGCAGGATGAGTACTGGAGGCTGGTAAAGAAATTAGATAATCTACTTGTTGAGCTCCTAATATTCAGGAAACAATAACTTCTGTATTTACTTTATTGGTTCCCTGCTGTAACGTCCACTATTAAGAACTCACCACAACATGGTAGAAAAGACAGCCAAAACCCAACCCCATTCTCATTAAATAGTGCAAAACATTGCAAAATTCAGAAAATAACAGCTGTCACATATTATGCAGTTTTAGCTATGTTGCTTATGTTCACCACCTGTGTGGTATTTTCTACTTACCTTTTGTTTATTAAACTTAAATCCTTGATGATTACTGTGTGTCCCTGAAACATGCCCCATATGTGTTGCTGTCTACATGAAGTCACTGCAGTAAACTTTCTTTGTGAAAACATGCGACTTAAGTGCTGGACCTTACAGCACCACAGCCAGCTTGCCTAAGTGGCACATAGAAGAAGAAAAACACCAGAAGAAAGGCCTAGATATGCTCGTCCCTGAAGGACATGAAGCTAAAGAGGACACAAGCCGGGAAGCGGGACCATGGGCTGCTCCGCAGGGATAGCTGGTTCGAGACCTTATTACCCAGCATAGAACATTTCAGGGTTGTTTGTGACAAGCGAGGCCAAACCTGTATCCTGCATTAATTGTTTCAGGGGTTCTTAGTGACTCCAGAATAACCTTATAAGTCTTCTTATCACCATTCTTCAAAAGTCTTTTTTCTCAGTAAAAATAAAAAATAAAAAAAAAAAAGTACAAGTCTCCCCAAGCAGTCTGGACTGTTTTGAAAGTGTATGTTCTGCTTTATCTTACTCTAATCTACTATTCTAATTATATGCAATAATTAGTCTGGAACACCATGAAAACCCTGAAAGTTCACATCAACAAAAATTTCCCCCAGCTCATAACCTGAAAATCATTGTTTTTAAATGCTGCATTTTGCTCTTAGCTATAAATTTATTAAAGCACAAAACAAAAACTGATAGTAGCCTGGTAGTGCAAGGACCTATGCTGCTACCTGAAAATGGCGATTTTGTCAGTGACTGTTTACATGTACCCTTAGCAATGACACTGGAAAGCATCAAATTAGTAAGATTTTGTCTTTTTCCATTTTTAAGTCTACAAGCTTTTTTATTTATAACAAAAATAAACTTGTGTATAATTACAGTAGACAGGATAAATAGCATTGATTTCCAAGATATATGTGCATGCCTTTGTTTAAAGGAGGATAATATTTAATTTGAAATTCAGGATTAAAAAGACAATATTGACTTAAAAAGGATCAATACTGCATGAAAGGTTTTCTTTCCAATTCTTGTAGCTTAAGCAATTCCAATGAAGGAAGTTAAATCTTCACACTCTAGTCGATAAGGCACAAATTTATTTCTTACAAAGTAATTATTTCTAATAGATTTGATGGCAACATTTTTTTTTGTGTGTCAAGGTTTGATTTTTTAAAAACTTTATAATACATATTATGGAAGAAATAGAAGTTGGTAGAGATTAACAGATATTTTAGGGAGTACAAAACTGTTTACAATTCCTTAGGTTTTCATTAAGCGTGGTTTCTTTTCTTGTTAAATGAAATCCTTCTCTGCTTATATTAGAAAAACCTTCCCAGAGAGGACAATATAGCTAGGATTTCCGAGAAGGGATTTCTGCAGTGACAGTCCATTACTGTCTGCTGCAGCAATTTTAATTGCAGAAAGGAAAGATACAGCCTTCTGAGAGATGCTGAGCCTTCTTGTTTATTTTAATACAGCAGTTGTAGAACTAAGCATTTTTCAGGACTTTGACAAAATGGAGCTTGCCTCAAGCATCTTTCTGGATGTGAGCTCAGTTTGCTGACATATCCATGATGCTACAGATATTCTGAGTTCACCTGGAAAAGGAGCAGTAAATACGCAGGATATATACCTGCACAGCTGTGAGTAACTGGCTATTTCTACCATCCTGAAGGAGGCAGCAGCAGTACTTAAAAATTGTAATTGATTAATAAATAAAAAAATTAGAAATCAAAAGCCTGAAGACTTAAGCCTTAGTCTGAGTCACCTACCAGTGCAGAACCTCCCGTGCTTTAACAGGGTGTTGGGATTAAACAGCTCCTTTTGTTCCTTTTTATAATCTGCAGAATGACAGAGTTCGCCGTGTCTGCATGGCTAATGGGTTGCCCTCACTTTCACTCTCTACAAGTACGAAGACCATCACAGCAGTAACATAGACTCCAGCCACGTTTCGGTTGCTTTCACTGCTGGATCGAGCTCTGCAGCTCCTGTGGCTGCCACTTTAGCAGGAGGCCTCCGGTAGCCTGGATTTGCCAAGAAGATGATGACAGAGCACGTCTCTGAAGAGGAATACAGCACCAGAAGGGTTAACTGGACTGTCTTTTTCACCTTTCTGAGAAACGTCTTTATCAGAGGTTCCTATTTTAGCTGATGGAGCCAGGTGAGGCTGAATGATAAATGATCAGACACTGTAGCTAGTGATTATTCAGAACAGTGATTTATGTACGCAGTCCTGCTTCCAGACTTTCTATCTCTTCCTTATGTCATGGAATGAGGGAAGACCTCTGCCTAAATGGCCAGCAGAGGTCTGGGAAAGGAGATTTGGAATCACACTACCACAGGTTCAACCTGGGGGCTGAACATCTTCCACCTTGCGGACTGTCATCTTTAACCAACTGTTTGACTTCTGCGCTTCTTCCTCTGCTCCTCTCTCTGTTAGTCATAATGACTTTGTTAACTGTTCTCTCTGTAATATCTCTCTAAGAATTTGGACAGAACAGAAAGTGATACCAGTACACAGACAGCTTCAAACTGTTCCCTAAGTTTCTGCAGAATATGCTCAAAGAAGAGAGATGTCCATTTGCTTTCTTTAAATCATCATACTTCTTCAGCTTGTAGGCTTCCAGAGTTAACAACAGTGGGAAAATTCTCTTCAGAAACAGCTTCCTTTAAGGCCAAAAATACCATAGAAGACAATTTGCGTGCCATAGACACATAAAGCCTATCAAGAGCAGAACTGAATTAAGACATACTCTTATTTTCTAAGTTGCTTTGATAGATGCTATAAAATTGAACACATCCGACCATCTGTTAGCTAAAGACAATTAACGTATTTTAGGTTCCTGCTTATGTCCTTTCTCTTTCAGCACTAGATGCTGGATGGAGCGAACAAAGTCAGACTAGCAGCTAGACAGCCATTGAGAGTTAACTGAGCTGAGAATGTAACTAAAATCTGTTTAAACTCTGTTTTAACTCAAACCAGAAATCTGATGGACTTATTTATATTCCAACACCTGTACCCCAAGTCAAATTGGCAGTGGTATGTTTGTTTCAGGTCTGAGAAGCCCAAATTCTAAATCACAAAGGCAACTGTGCTTTACAATGAAATCAGTTGGATGTTTGCAATCAATAAAGCACAGCACAGAAACCAAACGCATTCAGACTTGTCCACATGAAGACTCAGCAAGGTCACATGCCAAAGTGAATATCAAGAATTCATGAACATGCGGAGTAGACTTTAAATGAACTGCTTTCTCTTCTCTGACAAGCTCTTCACCACATGTCCAGAAAGAGAAAGATTTCAGAAGACTTAAGGGGTTAAGGGGATATGATGGAAAATAAAGATGTTGATACTGGAATGCACAGCACTTAATACTTTATTTTTAACAGTCTGAAGATTGCAAGCCCAAAGCAGACACTGAATTGATTTACATTTTATTAGATTCTGGTTTCCTGCATTTAAAAAGAAGAGATGTTTGGATTCAATTATTTCTTTAAAGTATGCAGACACACACTCAATAGATTCCACATTTGCATTCACAGAAAGAGAATTACTTACCCGCTTTTATGAAAAAATACAGCTTAAAATGGATAAGCAATAGAAAGATGAGCAGAAAAAGCACAGATGCTGACATTCAAAAATGGATCAGGAGCACTCCTGCATGCCCAGCCCATGCCACAGAAGTATGTGCAATTAGGCTTTGAGGAGCCCTTCTCTGAGGGACCCAGCAGTAAGGGAAGGGGACTCTGTCATCTGCTCTTCCATCGCTGCTCTCCTAGGCCACCAAACATCCATATGGAAACCTGGCAAGACCCCTCACTACTGTGTTTACAGTGAGCCATCATGAAGGGCAGGAAAAATCATCGCTACCATCTAGGTTTCAGGGCCCATGATTTAACCTCTCAATAGAAACATGCAGTGAGATTTCCATTCTTTGAAACCTTATTCAGAGATCTCAACTTTTCATTGTATTCGTGGAGAGCCATGGTTACATTTAAGTCTACATAGTTTGATTGAAACAATCAAATTCCTCGCTTCTGTAGAGATTTTTTCTTCCTTTCTCACCTTCAGAAGAGAAAATTCTGTGCAAGTCAGCATGGTCAAGTGTTTTCTTTGGTGCAAGAGGGATATTTTACACCTTTTTATTGATGAAAAATGGAGATCCTCTTAATTAGGCTGTATAACTACAGTAGGTTGATTATGAGTGCTTGATGTTCACTTGGACTATTTTGTTATAATGTGACTAAACCAGAGTAGGGACACCAGCTTCTGACCAATGTGCATTATTTCAACAATAAGCATTTGTGATGCTTATTTAAGTGGAATAAGAAATATTCATGCATGTATGTGCACAGCAGCTTGTAAGACTTCATGCATGAAGAAACGCTGCTCTCAAAAGGGCTATAGCACAAGGTGCCTCTTTATTGAAGTATTGGAAATGGATAAGTTTGAAATAGAACAGAATAAAAAGCAAGGGGGAGAAAAGGTCAATAACCAAGCTACCCAGTAGGAATGTTAAAGCTGAATTTAATATATCTGGTGAATTAGCGGTGCTTCCAAACTGTGTAAAATCCAATTAGCCTCTGGAAGAAAGGTTAGTTTGTTATCCCCATTTCATATACATATGGAGGGGACTATGAAACAGATATTCAGGCTGTTGATTCTTTTTACCCAGAAGAAAGGCTTGCTCTTGCATTCATGAGGGTATTAGGCTGAGGATAAATGTGCTGTGCTGTTTGGGGGCATAAGGAGCACAGCCATCGACACCAATATATAAAAGATTACCCTTTCTCCAGTCAGAAAACCATAAAGCCAGAAACTCTAGGTGACAGATTAAGACTACGAAAGGAAAGATTTCTGGCACAAATTGCCCCGAAACAGGTAGCACTTAAGAATTCAGAGAACTGACAAACCATTCTGTCTAATCGTCCCCCCTCGTCACTCTTGAGAGGAAACAGTAGTTCTGGACTACAAAAGAGACTTTGGAAGTAGCATGACTACACGGCCAAGGTCAAGCAACTTTGAAATGGGAGTCTTGAAAGTAGGGGCACAGGGAACCTATCAACCTACTCAAGGTTAGCTGAATAGAATGGGCTGGAATTTCAAGTTAATGGGATTTCCAACAACAAGCTCCTAAAACCTATAGCTGTTGCTGATCCTATTGTGCATATCTTCATACAAGAGAAAGGCTTTTGTTCAGTTTTGTGTGACTTTTCCTTTAACTGTAACAACGGTACTCATGGTGATGGAGAGGCATTGGTAAATAGATCTTCACCCTCATTAAAACACAAACAAAGCAAGCACCCTGTAACAGGATTGAATGGTTTGGTGGGTGCCTGCAAGCAACCCCCTCCATCTTCAAAGAGCACAGAAAGAACATTACCATTAGCTGACCAACAGGCCCAGAAGGGTGAAAAGCTACACCAAGCATTTACTACTTGTAAGGAAGCTCTAAGGGGTTGGAGGAGACCAATAGCCACACCCTGACTTTGTCTCACAGCTGGTCCCTGCTTTCCCCAAGGAGCCCTTATCTCTGTACACTCTGTATGCTCTGCCACAGCACCTACCTGGTGCATGAGAAGGTCAGAACCAGCGTCCCCACGGCCATCCCTCTGCCTGCTGACTTTCAGTTGGGGAAGATGGTGGGGAAGGGAGGAAGTAAAACTGTAGTTGTAAGAACTGCTCTCATCCTAACGTGCAGTGTGTGTTGTCTGCTTAAAAAACTAAGATGAAATCTCGGCTTTCCTTACCCACTAGAAAGGTGTCCTGGGAGAGTCTTTCCTAGACTCATAGAATGGTTAGAGTTGGAAGGGGCCTTAAAGACCATCTAGTTCCAACCCCCTGCCATGGGCAGGGACACCTTCCACTAGACCAGGTTGTTCAAAGCCCCATCCAACCTGGCCTTGAACACTTCCAGGGATGGGGCTTCCACAGCTTCTCTGGGCAACCTGGGCCAGTGCCTTACCATCCTCCTCAATGTCTTATAAGTGTTCCTGGCTCCTGCTCCTTCTTTTCTCTTATCAGCATTATATAAAAGTACTTCCTCCGGTTAATTACTTCACGGTCAGATGAATCAAGAACTTCATTCTCAGCCCAAACATTTCAAAGGACAGTACATTGGCCCGATACCAAAGAGCTTCCTTTGTACTTTCACCCACCTGTGTACAGTTATGGACTTCAGCCCAGTACAGCAATGGCAGTGGCCAAAGATGAAGCCTCAGAGGGGGACAAAACGGATGTATTCATGCATTATCGTTTTCCAGGGATAAGTCCACTGTCCTGCAGCCCACCCATTCTGCTTAACTACTGCCCAGCATGTAGCCATGGAAGCAGAGGGCAGCACGCCTGCACAGTGCTTTCAGGCAGAATAAAGTTCTGGCAAAATGAAGAGGATTACACAGTTGTATGAAATAGCAGGATTTGTTCCTACAGCCTTTTTGTGATGTGGTGTAAAGAGGTGTGATTCTGTCTTTGATAATCACCAGAGTGGCAAAGGAAATTATATTAAATACAAACAGATTTGGTTTCCATCTAACAAGTGGATGTGTTTTACTCACTGAGGCAACCTCTCCTTAAGAAATGTAGCTGTTCAGCATTGTCATGAGTCCTGCTGACATCAGTAACTTCCTCCCTAAATAAGTGCTAGGGAAAAATCAGTGTCAGACTTATTATTCTTAGTGCATCAGGAGAGCTTGAAGACACTTCAGTTTAAGTCAGGCATCAGCACTGACTTTGAAGGCAGCACGTTTCGAGCTCACTGTGTATCCCCTAGCAGAGCAGCACACTAGTACACTTCATGACAGATAACCTTGCCTTGCTCAGAGTTTGTGGTAGACAACATATGTTGATTAGGATTATGGCAATGTATTATCACAATTTTTCCTGGGGAAGATGCACTCTAACTCAGTTGTAATTAAAAACCTTTTCTGACCAGACAAGAGTATTCTGTCAATTCAGCTTATGCACATATCTGTATCTCAGTCTGCACTGGTTTTATTCAGGGTCTAGGTCTCCAACTACAAAGGCTTTCAGACATCTCTGCTATTTTTATCATATCGAAAGACACTTCTTCTATTAATTAATTCCTGGATGTGTCTTGTGAAGGTCCCCCTCTGTTTTGTTCAACATCTGCAAAATCCAAAACCCTTTCTCATCAAAGGAGATGTTGAAAACCTAACATTTTTACTTCATGCTATCAACTTTAATGGAAAAAAAGTCACAAGTATGCATTACTCAGCCTTCAAGTCATCCTTCCTAATACGATCTCCAAACCTGACAATGAACAAACCGTCCTGTCCTCTAACATTGTAATGTCATTTGCAGCCTATGGATCCAAGTCAGCTTAATTCTTGAAGAAGATGAGAAGATGCAACCGGTTCTGTATCTAATTAACACTGGCTTTGCATTTCACCCCACTCATAGCATCAAAGCTGTTGCTCAATTGCTAAAATACTCTATAAAGGCTCCTAAAGGCATTTTGACTAGTTAAATTTCAATGTTTGCAAGGATCTTTATTGCACTCTTAATTCTGGAGATTAATGGGAATTAAAAATGGTGTCCTTTAAAAATTAAATTGTAACAGATGCTACGTTAAATCTAAAGGAAAGTAACAATTGCCATCAAGCTGTTCTTTCAGGGAGTTAAAATCTCTTCCTTAATTATAATTCTGAACATGTTCTTTGTGTTTTGGGAGATTTCCTGAATTTACAGCAAATGCGTATACCCTCCCTATCGGAACAATTTTGTTTTCACCCTAATTTCTGTTAATCTTTGAATAAAGCTATTAATTTTTTTCTAATTAACAGGTCTTTTCAATTCAGCTGACAGCTAACAGAGTAATGGACAATTCAGCATTATGTCCTGAGCTAAACCATATTAGGGTAGAAATTAACAATGTTAAGCAGCCTGTGAGATAAAAATACTTTGTACAGAACATGCAGCAAGGCTGCTGAAATGAATGTCCCAAAGCCTCTCAAAGGGAAATGCCTTTTTCTCCCCCCCCC
>VYXH01012443.1:123128-135894 GCA_013397275.1 Burhinus bistriatus | reverse complement strand
CCCCCCCTTTTTTTTTTAATTTGAAATATATCCTATCCCTTCCATGTCTACAGGACCAATGACAAGTTCTAGCTTAGTATGCAGTAATGTTAATAGAATAATTGATGCAGGAATACTGAAATAGATGATGTGTAAAATGGCAGGCTGCATAATTGTCTGAGTGAGTTCAAGCATTTCTGCAGTGAAAAATAGTCCTGTTTTATAATCCTATCACGTCTCCTTGCTGCTGTGTAGCAAGCAAATTTCATTTGGAGATGATCCCAAGATGCAATTATTTACTAGAGGGATTCCAAAAGGCAGAAGGTTAAAGCCTTCTTGCCCCAACTAAATAGCACCTGGGAGAGGTATTAAAGGGTCCGTACTAATTTTTGGAGTATTGTTCGAATTACATCATTATAATAAAAGTATAGCACATGAGGGTGAGTCCTTGCCATTAAGCAGTGGGAGAAGAGTACCTGATTTAAAAAAAAAAAAATCATTTTCAATATTTTACCTTTCTTTTTGAAATATAAAGTATTATGTGATAGAAGAAGGGGGAACAGAAAGAAGAAAAGCTTTAAAAATTATGATGCAGTTAATTTCTGCTTCTGTGAAACATGCAAGAACCATTACATTTGGATGGCATTTCTCATAAAATGAGTTGTAGACTACCAAAGCAATTAGAAACTAACTGCTATGAGATTTCCCCAAGAGATACATGATAAGGGAAACAGGAGACAGCCAGAGACTTACAAGCAGAACTGTATCTGTTTCTTTCCCAATCTCTAAGAAATTGCAAATTCCACTTCTGTAGGTGCAGAGGTGACTATATGAGCTCACAGATCAGCCAGCTGCAGGTGGGGGTAGACATTTACATTCCCTTTGTGCACTGTCTCCAGGATAACTGGGTACTGCTTTTCTTATTTGAACCACAGAAATAGCACATCTGGATTTTTTCCTCCTTTCTCCATTGCCGCATGAATTCCTCAGCTCTCCACCTATCCTTCACTCTCCATCTTTTCCCCAGCCCTCACCCCCCTTGGCTGACTATGTCATTTCCATGATAAACGGATCCTTTCTGCTGGTGTGAAGAACACAAGCCTGGCATCTGCCCACGAAGGGCTTCTCTCTGCTGCTGTTGACACTAACAGGAACTGGACCGAGCTATTCATTCTCAACAGCACTCTGGTGTGAGACAATGAGCACAGATAGCACCTTGCAGTACTCTTCCCCTTTCCAGGTGGAGATATTGTAGATCCTTTCCTCCCCCGACCCTTCCTGCTGATCCTCACCTCTGCAGAAAAGAAAATATTTTTTGTTCCTTGCAGATTTTGAGCCAGCTTCTGATCTCACCGGTGCTGGGACAAAGCACCGATTCTGAGTCCTCATTGCGACTATGGAGATCAGTAACTTTGCAACTACCATTAAAACAAAAGGATGTTAAATAACCCTTTGTTAGGTTCAGCAAAGCTGATTGATATACTAATATCAGTTAAAAAATGCAGGTGGTTTGTTTGTTTGTTGTGTTTTTTTTTTTTTTTAATTTTGTTGTGGATGCAAAGAAGGAAACAAGTCTTTCTGTCTGTTCATGGTGGAAATGCTGCTCATACATAAACTCATACATAGACACTGCATAAAGACTGAACATACAGTTAGGAAAAGAAATGTAAACAAAAGGGCCAAATCTGTATTGGCATACAAGCCTCTTGGTACAAATCTACTGAAGTCAAAAGAATTATACAAAGCATCAATCTGACTTTACTCCCTGATTATACTGACAGCACTTCTAAAACTTCGTATTTTTATTTTTTTTCCCTCAAATGTTTTATAGCTTCCCTTTGCTCCCTTACCCTTTCATCTCAGATCATTTTTGACAGGTAATCCAGCAATATCAGCCTCTCCTGTGGAGATCTTCTCTCTACCCACAGTGGTATGCTTTCAATTTGCTCCAGCACTCTAATAAACATCTAGTGCAGACAGTTCGGGCTGAGCTTTTTTGGGAAACATTGAATGTCTGCAATTCCAGTTGGGTTCAGTAAGAACTACAGAAACACAGCATCTCTGAAGCATGGGATAGCAGGAGTAAGTGGAGAGAGGTAATTGTAACAAGACCAGTGCTATATTTTCACTGGTGTCTCTAAAGGAATACTGTTCAGTCCAGAATATATATTTCCATAGGGAATGTGGTGCTAGAGTTCACTAAAATGTTACTGTACTAAATCAACTGCCCTTTTTCTTTCCCTTATTTTTTCCTCTGTAGCAAGAGGCAGTAGAGCATCTGTGACCAAATAAGGCAACACATGAACATCCTTAAAAAAAAAATTTAAAAAATCACATCCTGACAATTAGCATGCTGGTGCAGTCAATTCTTGGAACATCAAATCTACTATGATACTTGCACACTAGAATGATTTAACAAGTATTTTCCTTCTGCTGTGCTGTCTTGAACTCAAACACGCCAATGTAATTTGAAAAACTCGACACTGTTTTTCCTTTGTAGTCCAGGCTAAATATTTTGTTTCTTTCCTCAAGAGAATACATAATCCACACCATTGAATTGTTTTTGTTCCAAGGCAGCTTTCTTGGATAAAAGAAAAAACTAGCTCTGGCTGCCTAGAAGAAAATTAGCCTTAGATAATGAATGGTATATTTTTCTTTGCAACTGCTTTTCACTTCTTCGCAATACCTACGCAAGTATTAAATTCTCTTATCCAAGCTGACATGTATGTAAAAAGTTTTACTAAGAAGTATGCTCTCCATTTTCCCTAGTTATCTGATTTGGTTCTGTAGATCCAGCCACTGTCCCTCTAGTGTGTTGCATTAAGTGTTTTGGCACACACAACGTGTTTTGTACGGGACTCTTGTCAAGCACAGGACCGTGCTGCTCAGGTGGATTTTTATAGTATTCTGGCTACTAGATGTAAAATTTAGGCCAGTGGTTGGCAGACAAAGTTTCCTGTCTTTTCCTGAACAGATTTTTCTTCTCTTCAGGATGTAAATGGAAGACTGGGAAGTCTTATCTTACAGCCCAAGCCTTTGTTTTTGTAATCCTCTTTAAGGTGCCCAGCTCAACTATATTGAATTAAAAATAAAGCATCAATATTGTAAGCCTTTCCACTGTGCTCCAGTGGTACACTCTGATTCTGCCTTAAACGGACATGTCTGAAGAGTCCCTGGGGTGCTTACTCAGTCCTTCGCATCTCCTCTGATACTGATGCAGGATGTCTCATCCACTGTAACACCAGAATTTGGTCTTTGAACTTACCCTGGTTAGTACTACACCCAGGGAGACACGTGGGCAGGTTTGAGCCCTAGATATGATATCAATGCTTGACAGCTGCTCTAATAACTGTATGCGGCACAGAATATAAACGACGTGACATGTGTACTTTTAAATGAATAAGACAATGAGATACAAAGTGCAGTAGTATTACATATTGTGGTGAAAAATAATGTCATTCAGTATAGAATTTCCTTGTACTAGATTTAATTTTGCATGTGCTGATGAGAACCTGGTCCTATTTTAGCAGGTAACATAATACCAATACACAAGAAAAGGCATTCTATTTAAATTGCACATATATTCATTTTATTGTCATTTCCCACTCACAGTTATAGCCACTAATAAGATAACTACTGCTCTCTTGTTTCTGTATACAGACCAGCTTGCCATTTGGGGGTTAATGAATGATAGCAAGTGGAAGCATGAAAATAAAATTAGCAATGCCCAGTTCTACCCACTTTTTCAAACTCACCGGTTTATAGGATTAGCAATGGATTCAGTGCAAATCTCCGCTATGGGTATTATGAGCAAGACTTATGCCAATTAGCAGTAACAGTGCAGATTATTTGGGAAGAGCACTGACAACAGTTAAAAGCTCCTTCTACTTTTAAACTATGTTGTTAGGACATCCATTTCAAGAATTCATGTCCACTTATAAGACTATTTTTACTCATCTCCCAAATGCTATTTAATTTCTTACGTGCATTCATGGCATTGTTTCCTGAGGCAGTGAAGAAGACTAAATCATTCCTTTTCTAAGCTAAGTTGTGCTTTAGCTACTCGCAGCCTCTTTGGATTCAGGTCAGGTTGCTCTCAGCAGAATCCAACATGTATTACATCCTTCACTCCTCTATAGTGGATGTGATTCTGATCACACAGAGATCAGTGGGAAAACTCCTTGTTGACTTTAACATGCGTTGGATCAGGCCTTAAATCCCCATAGCAATCAAGAGACCCGAAGGAAAGAATTACAGTGATCTATTGGTAGATGCCACTCGAGCAGTGGAAGGCTTCGGCCTGGCTCCACCAGAGGAGCAACGCTGGCAGTATATAGCTCCAGGCTTCTGGAACGTGCAGTTCTCCTGTGGCCGTCAGTGCAACAAAGTCCATCTATACATTTCATTGGTAATCTGATTACAAAATGACAACTTTATGGCAGGTAGACTTTTCCCATATACTCTCATGCCTACAAGACAGGGACAAGGCTGAAGCCAGTGCCATTGTAGACTAAAACACCCCTTGGAAAATCAAGTTTGATCCATTTTTTTGGGGGAGGACCTTTTGCTCTGCTTCTCTACAACCAGGTTCTAATAAATTACTGAACTTCCGAGAGAGTATCCTCTGATCTCTGCATAACAGCTTATTTGGAGCCATGGGAGATGTGTGAGCTGATACCACTCTGCAGCACCTGCAGGGGCAAGGGTGGCAAGTTTGGTCTAATTCCACACACGGGCGTGTTACAGATACACTAATAAACACCCTCTGCTTTTGCTCTAAAACAGTTGATAATCTCTTAACCAGTTTTTATCCTGAAGAAAAGCTGGTTAATATAACCAGTTATTTACAACTGTGACAATTACATTGAAGCAATTTGTGTGCAGACATAATTATGTTCCTAATAAAGATTAACTTAAATTAAACGCTTTTAATTACATTTACACAGCCTTTGGCTATTGTGCAGACAGAATTCTGACATTTATGCCTCACCAAAAATGGGATTTATACTTTGCTGTGTCAAAGCTGACCATAATTATTTGCTGGATATTTGATGTCAGATGCTGCTGACATTGCAAAAGGTTTCAGTGCTGTAAACCACAGTGCGTAAGGATTAGAGATTGAACCTTTGTCAGTCACCTTCAAGAGCCATTTGCTCAAGCTCCTCTGATAACACTCCATCTGCCTTCATGATTGCAAGTACTTTTACCTGTCTGCTCCAGCTTTCTCCAAAAGCAGAGAGAATGTTGCTTTTTATTTCAGTAGGAGTGTGTGGAAGCCTGCATATCTGTACAATTTGCCAAAGTCCCTTCTCAACATTAAATCAGGAGAACAACAACTATGGGAGCCCAGCTTACATATTAGATCCAAATTTGAAAAATTAATTGCAAAGGATCCTTAGAGGCAGCATCTTCATTATTCAGAAAATCTTGGCATGTAAACTCCACCTACCAGCATTCAAAAGGAATGAGTGATCAAAGCTAGATTACAAATTCATTAGTGATTAATCTGTCTGGAAAACCTTCCCTGATGCTTTACAGGAATACGATAGTAATATGATTAATAGTAATAGTTACAATAGGATTATGGCCAAAACCGTAAACAGCTACTAAGAAACATGACCACAGGAGCCTTGGAATTTCATTCCCAAAGAGATCTTGTTTGGTGGAGATGTATTCAGAGCTCTGTGTCCTCTGAATCACTATGGCCGCTGTGCTAGAGACCTTTGCAAGCCTTAACATGGCACTGAAGAGCTGGTAATAAGAGACCTTAGCATTGGAGTTGCATTGCGCTCCCGGAATTGCAGTGTCTTGCAGGGTCCTAAGTTATTGCTTCCGTTATGCCCTGTGTAAATCTAATGCCTTTTGTGAAACTGAAGATGACATAAGTCAGGGCAGAACTGGGCCCAGCACTTCTCCTTTTGGGGTCTGCCTCATTCTTTCTAGAGTGTTCTCTCAATGTGTTGGAATGGGAATGAGTTACAGAAAATATTTCATCTCTCCTCCCTTCTTTCTGGAAGAGACCGTAATAGAAAAGACTATCACTCTCTGTGTGCATGCAATATACTTCACTTCCAGGCTGGACACCCCCGTGGCTTGAAGCCTGCATCAGCACTTCGTCCTTCCCCAGGAGGCCAGGAGAGCTCCCTGCCTGTCCTCCTTTTGAAGGAGAAATCAAAAAGTGCTAAATTCCCCTTTAAAGCATAGTCTCAATATCAAGAAGGAGTGTTTTGTGCAATAAGACGTAGCATGGAAGCTCTCCAACATCTGCAGTGGCCTAACATGCAATGGGGCTTCTCCATATGCCAAAGTTATATGCCAGATTTGTTTCAGTTGAGAGTCATGCTTATCCCACTTAGTATTCATTCCAATACATATTTCATCACGTTAATGCATATTTTATGGCACTTTTTGTACCAATTCCTCTCGCATTTTGCTTTGGCAATGGTGCCTAATAACCCATGATTGCATATAGCCCTGCATGCATGTTTGTGACTGGTGTGATACCCTCCTGTCCCTAGGAGGGACTCATCTTTCCAGACTCCTATTCTTGTTATGTACTGCTTCCAGTTTAGTTCTCTCTTGTTGGGTTTTGCAGCCCACATGTTCTCCAATATAACAAGAGTGACTTCATACCATGTCTTCCCAGCTCCACGCAAGCCATTCCTGCAAACTTAAACTGTTCAGCTTTTCCAGATACAACATCTACGGCCACTCTACCCATATAAATCAGGTCTTGTAACTTTTACTTTCACTCACAGTCCTCCTGGTTGGAGGAAGTATTATTCATAGAAATGCAGACTGTTATTTGGTAAAATATTAAGAAAAACACATATTTGCAGAAAAGATAAACCAAAGCTCACTGTCAACCTTTTTGTGAGCTGCTATTTCTGACAGAAGAGACTGGCTCATGGGCTGGCCATTGCTAGCAGTGCACCATACTCTGAAAAATTAGGCAATGGAAACCATGAACATTTGTGAAGTATATTATTTCCAACATGTTATTTGACCTGCCAAAAAAGTCTCCTAGCTTTTGAGAGCTCTGCAAGAAGAATATATAGCATAGCCTGATGATTCAGCTGTCTCATTCAACAATCCACGCTAATCCTATAAAGAGCTATCTGAAAATACATAGAAGTGCATATCTGCAATGTATATGTATGTTTATACACTTACATACATGTACACAAAGCTAATTTCACATTGTGAAAGAACATACAATATAATATTTTACAATATTACAAAGGAAATGATGAAATGGTTTCACCATCAGATCTTCAAGGACGAGAGGTTAAAGCAGCTATTTAAGTTGCTATGCTGTTAAATTACTTCCTATAAGGAAGTGCTTCACTGTTTACAGAAATCCTTTAATGACTCATGTTAGGATTTAAAGCATTTGAAAAAAGCTTCATGAATGTATCAAAATCATTAAAAACAGTATACTTGCAGAGTTATGTTTTTTTAATCAAATTCCATTTATCTTTTTGCACTCAACACACAAATTTTAGCCTGTTTCCCTAAGAGAAATCTCATATACAAATTTCATATGTATTTATTTTTAGCAGTACAAAATGCATCCTCTTCCCAATACACTTCAGGGCAGATTTACGCAAACTAATTAAAAATCCGCACACGCACGCACGTGTATAGATATATCTCTGCTTCTATGTAAGGGGAAAAGTTACCATCTTTGTGGTCACCCACCCGTGCCCAGGGAAGCACAAGAGAGAACAGCAGTATTGACATTTCTTCAATGTTGAGTGATTTGGGCATGACTGGGCCACTGGGGAAGACAGCTTCCAAGTGTGAGGGCCTCCAATGTGAAGTTATCATTAAGCTGTTAGAGCTAGGAAGCATTCAAGGCACCTAGCTGATCCTAGCTTGAGGTTAGGAACTTGTGCCCCAAACTATCTGTAGTTTTGCAAATCCAAGTCAATACCCCCAATTTGCACTCCAAATGGGGGGGGGGGGAGAGAAGGAGAAAAAAAGAAAGAAAGAAAGAAAAAAGGTGTGCTGCTGCTCATACTGACAAGAGACAGCCTTGCACTTTTTTGGGGTTTTTTCCTCCCTCTTCATGTTCCCTAAGCACCACACAAGACAACAAAGACCAAATTCACAGGTTACAAAGGGATAGATTAGTGCACTGAGACCCAGTTCACCAGAAGCAGATGGCCACAGAAGTCCGTTGGGACTGCATATCACAGACACTGAACCTCTTGGGCAAAGCAACGAACAAAGCCCTTGCTGCTGTGATGAGCGCACACTGAGAACAGGTCAAGATCCCTTCCACGACTCTACAACAGTCCAGGATCTTGTTTGGACATGCTTCAGCCACTTTGCTCTTTGGCCAGCAAAGCACAGATACTAAACTGACCGCATTTAGCTAAAATAATGCATTTCACTCTCTCACTGAAGGTACCAATCCAGCTTGTTCCCCAGCATCCACTGCTACATCCTAATCCACACAGCACTACGGAGGACCGACACAAGCAGAGTTCCAGAGATCTGTCATGAAAATGCAAGGATGAAGGCACTGAGCAGCGGTTCCCTCTCCCCATCCCTTGCAGATGAGCAGGCCATGCCTCAGGGAGGACCAGCCCGGGGCAGGTGGAATGCAGACATCCAACCATTCCCACTGCCAACAGACTTGACCAGGAGAGTCAGGATATTCCGGGTGCATCCAGATGCTCCCAGTAACAGGTAAGACCATTCATCTCATCAGCAAAAAAGCCTGAAAAGCATCTTCTAGTATTCTTCTGTAATAAATAGTAAGCTTCGATGTTTGCAAAGGATGCTGAAAAAGCACTACTGACTCCATTTTAGCTAATTCCCTTCTCTCTTCTCCTGCTCTTTCAAATTGTTATGTTCCCTGTGATGGAATAATGATGGAGGGAAGAGGCTCTCCTACCTAGCCGCACTTGGGGCGAGTAATGACCCCAAGCCTTAGGTTACCAGACTGTTTGCTGCCCTCTTCTTTCATCTTGTATTACTCTCCATGTATGCCTCTCCCACAAGGAATTCTTTGTTCATTTTGGGCCTGTAAAAAAAATCAAGTTATTTCAGCTGTTCACATCTACAGACCCGTTTCCACCTCACAGTTCTTCAGGGATAAGTGAAGATTAATTGAGCTCTCCCTGAAGTCCTTACTTTAATAAATGAAGTTTGCCTACATGCTTTGTCCAGGACGGGCAATTTTGAACAGGTATGGTGAGCACATAGTGTAGCAGTTAAGCACAATGCAGCTGTGAGTTTAGTTTAATTGACATGGAAAAATAAAAATAAACCTTCCAAGTAGTGTGGGGGAAAAGGCTACATTAGTGGGGGAAGTGAGAAAGGTGTGGGAAAGGATCACTCAGCTGGGGAAGAGGAATGCTGAAGTCATCTCTTAGCTGTCATACCTGCTGGGTGACCTCAACAAGCCAGGCAAGACTGAGTGTGTAAAGCAAAGCCAGATCAATGAGGGAAGGGCACTTGGCCACTCCGAAGATCAGTGTGTGCATTTCCTATCCATAAAATGAGGACAATAACACATGCTTCTTTTGTAATGTATCTGAGCTGCACTGGTAACATGCTTGAGGATGCAGCGTTATCTCCCATATCCAACACCAAGATCTCTTTGATGCTATTCTCCAAATGTACTCAGTTTCCCTGGATTTTGGTCTCATTCACCCTTGAATAATTTAACCAAGCATTAGGTGCCTAAAGTATTCTTATGCTTGACTAATTGCTTGTTTTGGAAGGTGCTCTTTTCCCCCCCAAATTAAAAGGTATGCTTAGCCAAAGTAATCCTGTTTCGTTGCGGCATAAATCCATTTATACAAATTACCACCCAGCCTTTGAGGGCTAGAAAACTTAAGAGTGTCCTGTATTGGACTAAATCGCAAGTACTTCTCCATTTTGTCAACATTTCCTGAACTTCTCACTCTAAACTGCAGCAGAGTCTGTCTTTCTCTGTCAGTGTCCTTACATTAACATTTTTAATCTTTTATGCTGCCTGCTGGGATAATCTGAAAAACGAACCCAGAATAACCACAGTAGTCACAACAATTCTAAACTTTGAATTTAAATTCATCCATTTGGCACCTATGATTACTGAATTTGAGCCTGATTTGACACCACCCTTATTTTGACGCAGATTTGCCATAATGCTTCTTTTGCCATATGCCAGTTCAATTACAAATACCCATCCTCTGCACTGCTGCCTTCCAGATGCACTAAACTTCCCTCCTGCAGACTACAAGAAAATGACTTGGCTCCTTTTCTGCTGCTTTCTTTTTATTCCATTACATCAGGCAAATAAACAAGACTAATTTGCATTAAGTTAGTATATCATTTACAACCTCTCCACACCCTTTCTTTCTTTTGGGCAGATACCAAAAAAAAAAAAAAAAAAGGCATCCAAACCTCATGCACTGGTAACTTGCATACTTAAATATCCATATCCTTTCTTATTCTAGGGGACAAAGAAACAGATAGAAAGCAAAAGGAGTTATTATAACATCTCCCCACGAGGCAAATGTTGATTGTGTTATATAGCTGAATTAAATTACTGGTGTTCAAGGGCCAAATCTTGTTTGAGCTTACTTTTCAGTCCACCAATTTTATATAAATGCTGGAGTATGAGGGAAGAGAATCTGGCCAAATACACTGAACTAGGTGAATTACACACTGGATATTTGCTTCCTACAGAATTTTTTTGTAACTTCCAAGATCCGGTATCTTTGTTACAATTTATGCTGTGATCATTCTTAGAGCAGTACAGATCCATAGACAGAGATGCCAAGTGAAAAAGCAGTGCTTGCTTTCCTTAGTCCGCAGTGAGCAAACCCCTGGCAGAGCAAGTGCGGGATACTTTACGTAAGTCCCTTGAGACTTGAGATCAACTGTAGCAAGCAAATGCAGGTGACCTATTTGATAGGGCTGAAGTGATAATCAAACCAGATACCTCTTACAACCAAGCAAATGAACTTTTGAACCTTACTGATGTCCCACCTGTGCAAAACAAGACGATAAACTTCTCCAGTTTAGCACGCAAGCACTGGTCACACTGGATTTAGATCACCTGGGGATTTGGCCTTCTACAACAATTTTCTAAAGCCCCTTTGCCCCCACTGGATGTGTTTCTAAATAGCTACTTATTAAACAAGAAGTCTCATAACCATTTAAATTTGCAAGAAGGAGGCAACATATCCCCCAGGCACCCTTTCACTCACCTGTGCTGATATGTTTTACTTTTAAGAGACTGACTTCTCTGCCCATTGGGGTATGTGAAAACGTATCCTTCTTCACCAGTCCCACTCCATAGCCGCACGTGGAAGCTGTTGTTCATCACCTGTCAGCCAGCCATACTGATATGAACTGGTGAAGCATCTCGACAATAGCCTGCGCAAATCAAGGCTGTCTCCAGAGCGATGCTACCATAGCAAGGCAGAAGAGCCCTACATTCACTTCACTCCTGATTTGCTGTAACTCTGGGGACCCCACAACACCAGAGCCCTTCTTAGACCGCAATGCCTGCAGCCCCAGGCTTTGCCCAGTCATTTACACCAACATAAAGTGAGTGCAGACTGCAAAGGAAGACAGAAAATCAGGGTCTTTATGGCCAGCTGAGCAATAAACAAGCACCATCTGCTAATAGGCTTAAATCTTTTGCTAGATTACAAGTGTGTCAAATTTACAAATAATCAGATTGGGGTCAAACCCTCAATTTGCCATGCTTGATGCTACAAGTGACAGCTAGCTCTGAGGTAGGCACACTGAGCCTTTTGGTACGCGCATATTCACATTTGGAAGCTCAAGATAGCACCCTCATCCTCTCTAGTCAACCATTTTCCTACTTTTCTTTCAGCACATTAAGTGGATTTCTACCTCCCCCCCCCCTCTGATCAGGTTCAATTTGCCTGTCACTTGCTACCACGCTGATGACATGTACTTGCTAATGGCCTCTGCACAGCGGACAAGACAAGTGCAACTTGGAGCAGATGCCTTCTCAGTAAGTAACAGAAAAAGTCTGTACATTACCTCCATAGCAAGGGAGGAGACCTGGAATCAGAAGTCTGTTTTGTCTTCTGCAGTGTAAACAGACAAATGGTTGGACTGATGAAGTCCAGTTCTCCCTACCAGATTCTCTGATGAGATTTGGACATGGCGTTACTGCCTCACTGGTCCCAGTCTGTCTGTTTATTGTATTTCTGTAAACAGCCTGTAAATTACTGAGCCAAAGTAGAATCTTTAAAGCTCCTTCTCTTACCCCCTGCTGATGGAGCAGAGGAAAAGGGGCTGTATCCTGGGCTGGAGAAAGCTTTGAACAGCAGGAGCTTGGATGGCTAACGGTCCATCTCTGACGTGGGCAAACAGCACAAACAGAATAAAACCAAGATAATTAGGAAAGCACCTCTGAGGAAAATTTTCCTTCTAAGGCAAACAGGAAAAGTTATTTCTTGGAGCTCCTTTCTTCCCCGTTGAATGCGGCTCGTTTGCCACAGCCCAAGCGGCTCCGCTTTTCCACTGAGCCGAAGCAATGGCTGAAACAAAGGATTTGCTGGGAGCTCGGTTACATCATTGCTGCCGGCTCTGGCAGGCTGCTGAGGAGCAGGAGGAGGAGGAGGAGGAGGAGGATGTGTGATTCACATATCAACTGAGATGCTGAATGGTCAGTACCGGGCAGGCTGACTGCACTAAGCTCCCGGTTTGCTGAGAGAAGGGTGCTACAAGGATGCAGTTGCTTAGAAATTATTCTGACCCGCTGGGGTCAGATAAATTAGGAGAGACTTTTCTTCTGCTTTTTCTT
>VYXH01012443.1:66727-123114 GCA_013397275.1 Burhinus bistriatus | reverse complement strand
TTTTTTTTTCTTTTTTTTTTTTTTTTTTTTTTTTTTTTTTTATTTCCTCTGCAGCAATGAAGAGGACAAACACCAAACCTCCTGCTTGGAGCTGCCTCAGATGTTGCAGGTTATTTGGCAGGGAGAAAATAGTAAAAATTGTTTCACAAGGTGGTAATCTGGTGCCTAAGTGGATAAAATGGTAGAATTGCCCTAAGAGGAAATTGGGTAATTGCTGAGACTGGTAAAACAATGCTCCTATTAACTGTATCATGTTCAAAACCCTCTGAACACCCTTTCCAAATACAGTTTTAAACTGTCAGCACTTAAGCAAGGGACAGAAGTAACACTTTTAGGAAGGACAAGCAATAAGAACTACATTACTTTGATTTTAAAAGCAGCTTTAGGAACAGATTATCAGCTACTGTAAATCAATAAATCTGCCCTGTTTTTAACAGAGCTTTCCAGGCTTATATCCAGTTCTGCAAATAGCACCTCAGACCTTCCCATTTACAGCATCTCAAAATCTTGCTTTGGGGACGCTCTATTGTCAAGAAGGATCTATTTTTCTAACAGGTTTCTTGCAAACATAACCCAAAATGTGACAGCCAGGCAACTCCCATACCAGCCCTGTTAATGGATTTCTGCAAGTTCAAGCCCTGCACACATTGTGCTTTGGGAATACGTTTCTTTTGAGCGCTGTCAGAAATAGCATCTCTACCACTGTGCCAGCTAGGGAGAATTATGAGGGTGCTACCCACAAGTAATTCTTTTACAGCTCTCCACCGAGACATCAGCCTCTTCCTCCCAGCTAAAAGGAGGAAAGGGGATAAAAACCTAAAGTATCATGCCCAGTTGTTACAAATCCACTTAACTGGTAACTGATGGTAGCTGAGGATACAGCCTCCTGTGCCTCACATTAAGTCTAGCCCTGTTAGCAGCACAGAAATAGCTAGCCTTCTCAGGACGGAGTTCAAATATTGAGACATGGTGCCCAAATGACACCAGTCAGAGCCAATGTGACCTGACATTGCGCCCGATGTGCAAGAACCAGGGGGATCCAACACCCCCAGAATGGCAGGAGACAGCTGAAGCAGATGAGAGAATGGAGAGGGCAAGGTGAAGACCCACTCTGCACCATCCGGCAGGCATGAGAAGAGACGCACTCTGGATCCCACAAAATGGTGCAGCAGTGGCTGTTTGAGTATTTGCTGGCTCAGTGATCCCAGAGGTACGACACCTGCCTCGGGTGTAACACCCTTGGGGGCTGCTGTCGGTGCACGCACCACTATCGATCCCCCATCAGGACAGTGCCTCAAACTGCTTCATACTGAGAGCAAGGCCAATGGGCATATGCTGAGAATCTAGCTCACCACCCCACCCCCCTTTACTCTTACTACTGCAGCGTAGCCTGATGGAAACAATAAAAACCTTGAGGCTATTTATGTTTATTGTGTTCATTTTCCACATTTCTGTCCAGAGAAGCAATGCAAGGCAATAGTGAGCAGCTGCTGCAATTTGACCTACGCTAGTACAGCCACAAACACACACGTTCACTCATGGATTACCTGTAATCTCCTTTATATTCATTAGCACTCCCAACTGGTAGAACTTCCCATTTGACAGGCAAGGTAGGAAGCTTAAGCCCAGCTGTAGCAGACTCCAGCTATTCATTATGTGAGTTTGTGGAGAACATCTGGCTGGTGGCTGAATTGAAACACCACAGCTGTGAACAGAGTAGCTGTTAGAACTGATGTAGGGATGTTCCCAGTCTGGGGCCAAGGTCTAAATTTGCGGGGTGTCACGGAGCTTAGTCTCTCCCTAAGCTTACAAGCCTGATAGGGTATTTTCTCTCTTGCAGATACCGTTCAAAATCTGGTACAATGACATAGGGAAGAGACAACAGCCATATACTTTTCTGCAATCAATAAGATACGCTATTTTTATGTGACAACAAGTAGAAAGTGTTGAGACAGCACAGAACCACACACAGCAACATTGGTGAAGCGCTCAGTGGGGAATCAGAGCTGGAAAGGCTGGGAGACAGTGAACGTTGCTCCGCTCCCTCTCCCTCCATGTGCTGGCTGACGAGGCAGGTTGGACACAGGAACTGAAGCTCTGTTCAAGATATGATCCACTGAGGCTGGAAGAAACCTCTGGGTTTTGTCATTTCTGCCTGAACTGCAGTGAGATACTTTTTCCTTCCTTATAATATTTATAATGATTTTTTTCAAACTCTTGGCTTAGGGATGTGGTAAAGATATAAAAGGGTGAATGTGGAGAAAACAGAGAGTGTGGAGAAAACAGAGTCTGCTTAGGCACCTTTAGTACAAGAAAATACTGATGCAGGGCATCAAACCCAGCAAATATCAGAATTGCTTTAGTCAGGCTAAAAAAATGACCTGCAATTATCAAAACCATTAGGGGAAAAAAAAAAACCAACCACCACCAACAACAACAAAACAAACAAACAAACAAAAAAACCAAAACAGAAAAGGCTGCATTTGCAGGGAATCCACAAAGAGACTTGAGGATTGCCACAGCTTCCTCCAGATTTCTCAGGGGTTCCTCAATGTCACAAACTGAACCCAGCCAGCACACGGACATCTGCATGAGGGGACAGCCCTTCTGTGGGGCTGAATGCACACAGGTCACTAACTCCATGCTAGGGATGAGTAAAAAAGATTTTAAAATAGTAGCTCTTGGGGATGCTGTGACCTTTGCTGTTACAGATGGGTTTATTCTAAATGACAGAAGCATTTAAGTAACTGGGGTAACAGTTTCCCCTCCAAAACTGCATTTCTTGGTACGTCAGACATTGCTGACTCTTAAATTATAGTTTATCATAAAGTAATTTTCCAGTCCTTGCTCCACAGGAGCTAGCTGGTACAGTGATATCATTCCTAAGGAAAAGCCACAAATGCTTAAGTGAGCTACAGTCAAATTTGATTAAAAAAAACGTAAGTCTTCGGAGTTACAAAGAACAAAACTTTCCACAGCCAGCTGGCCTGGGAAAAAAAAAAATCAAGGCTTAGTTTGTGCAGCCTCTCTTGTGTAGTAGCAGATTTGACTCAGTGCACTGGCATTTTGGATGCAAATGCTCAAAGGCCTGCACTAGTAGAATGGACTCTGCAGAGAATAGATATAAAGGCCTGACTGTTGGAGAGCCTCATTCGTGCACCGGTGAGAAACAAGTCCAAACTGAAATGTCTAGTAACAACGAGGCAAACAAAGAGCAGCCAAGAGGGACTGGAGCTGCAACAAGAGAGCAGGGGACGGAATAACAAGCTTCTGCAGTGAGAAATAAACTAAAACAAAAGGCTGGTTTGGAAAAGCTTTGGCAGTGGAAATAACAGGACACATGTACACAGATTTCTTCCAAATGGTCAGCTAACCACTGTTGCTTGTAAAGCTGTGCACACATTGTGTTCTGTGTTAGTGGTTAATCCGCAGCTGATTAAGATCCACCCTGCCTGTGCATGCATGAAGAGGCATCGAGCAAACAGACTGGGGGAATGATGTTTAATAACAGCACATCCAGTTGCGTGATTTGCACTCACAATTATCTTCACAACCAGGAGCACAAGAGATACAAAAATGGTCCTTCTGAGTCTGCGAAAAGGAGCCTCTGTGTGTAATGCAATTACTTCTCAGCTGTGAAGTGAAACACACTGGTGCATCCTTCTTTTCAGAGGTGGCCATTCAGGAACAGTGTGCTGGTCTTCCCCTTCGTCATGGAAGGCCCTGAATACATTGGAACATCAGACTGAGGTCATGGCCTGTGGAAGTCTTCCATAGACTTCAGTGAGCTTTGGATGAGGCTCTGCAGCTGGGTAAGAAATAAGTATCCATGACTGAGAGATTAATACGTATCTATATAGAAAAGGATGAGTTCAAGGCACTGCCCAGGACCCGCATGTGTTATATTTCAGCCTTTTTAATACTTCTTTGAGGTTACACGATAATGTAAATTACAGATTTATTCAGAATGACACCACAGGCACTGACTGACGCTTCTGCCAACTCGAGCAGTGGAAGCCCAGCACACAATGAGCGCTGCCAAGCTGCGAGGCATAACGTGCATCGCCGCAGGGTTCAGGAGGGAATCCTTTTCCTCCCGCTCCTATAGACTCAACTGTATTGCCCAGGGAGCATTTCCAGCTAGAGCAAAAAGAGCCGGCCAGGGCCAGGGGCAAAATGAGGACTTGGTAGGCTAATGGTCTCATTTGGTGTGGCAAATCCTCTGAAATCCACTGTCAAATTGGGAACATAATCCCCTCACTTTTATTAGTGACATGCTTCAGTCTTCCATACAGATCGGAGACTTCAGTTTCCCTATTACCACAAACTTCTATACAGTGATTTTTCTCAAAATAGGATGCATTCGTCAAACTGCCTAGTAGGAATGTCATTACCCCTCAACATAGTGAGGATTACGGTGTGAAATTCCTATTAGGGCAAGGGGATTAGGCTGTTGCATTTACATAAGGATTTGACACAGAGGATCAGTTCATCGGTCAGTGTATGCAGGCTGATGCACAGCCTCTGTGAGGGGCTAAGAGCTGATGTTTCAGAAGAGAGGGAAGCTCCTCCTTCACTAACACACATCTTTTTTCATGATGCTGCTTGAAGAGGCCATTTCCTTCTTGATCCCTTCAGTGATCACTCTAAACCCTAAAGCATGAGCTATGGGATTGCCCTGATTATTGTCTCAATAAATTTACATCTGAAGTAGTAAACTGGAAAGTAAGTGGTGAGAAAAACTGTTAGATGTAGATACCACACACACAAAAATATCTGGAAAGCACCAGCTCAGGAATGAAAACTATGCCATAAGTACCTGGATCATAGAGACAAAATGTTTTCAGGTGAAAAAAAGACTATAGCTCAAGCATGTGTCTTTTAACAAAATACCACCTGGGTTGCTGTCTCTTCACTGAAAAGGTTCATGTAGTAAGACCCTGTACAGGCATGTGCGCCTAAGAAAAAGGTCCAAAAACCCAGAGTGTCACCTATAACACCTGCCATTACAGCTCATGAATGTGAGGCACTAAAATTCAGAGTCCTTGTTTTCACAATCAGATCAGAAGTTCACACCAACTTAGTCTGTTCGCTCAGCAGCTCTGCATGCCAGATTTAGCACTGTGTTAGGCAGGTACATTTCCGCTTCGGTTCACAATCTTCCCTGACTTTAGCCCTAGGAACAGAGTGGCCCAAACTCTCAAAAGGTAGTTTTATTTCTTGGTACCTCAGAGCTTTTGATAAGGGAAGAAAATGCACAAACCAATAACACTTTCTGGTCTTGAGTTCAACAGCAGGCCCGTTAGTATATTCATATACTATACCTTTGAAGAGGGGAGATTTAGATTAGATCTCAGGAAGAAATTCTTTACTGTGAGGGTGGTGAGACACTGGCACAGGTTGCCCAGAGAAGCTGTGGCTGCCCCATCCCTGGAGGTGTTCAAGGCCAGGCTGGATGGGGCTTGGAGCAACCTGGTCTAGTGGGAGGTGTCCCTGCCCATGGCAGGGGGGTTGGAACTAGATGATCTTTAAGGTCCCTTTCAACTCAAACCATTCTATAATTCTATGATATATCAGTTTATCCACGTTAGTGTGCATTTCATCAGTGAACTGTAAATATTGTGTTAAGGTTTTCTTGTTTGGTTACTGCATAGCACCTTGCAGAATTAAACTACTCAAAAGCATAAAATTAACAACTGAGTAGAATAGATATATTATGAATTATACCTGAAATAACAAAAAAGTCCTGCAAAAGCAGAGCTTACAGCTTCAGTAATTTAGGAATGTAGTCACTGGTCACTATTAAATGTAATAGTATTAATAAGAATAGACTATCTTCAGGCATGGCCAGTTTCCTTGCCTTTCCTCTGTTAGTGCTTAACACAGCTCCACAAATTCTGCAAAGCACCTCCACACAAGCTACCTTGCAGGGAGCTATTCACGTGCTTAAATGCTTTGATGCATCTGAGCCAGCACGCTCAGCACTTCGTAGCACTGGACCCAACATGTGACCCATGCTGACACTGGCTTGAGAAGTCCTGCTACTCCAAGGTCCAGCCAGTCTGACCCTAAGTCGAAATCCACCGAAACACCAAATAACTTAGGATGACACAGCCTACATAGGAGCAGAAATGAGAAACCAGGAGTCCATAAAACCAAGGCTAGTGCCCAGATCATTAAATCACAAGGCTTTCACCTCTGGAAGTTCTTTGTTGTTTTTATCTTGCACAAAGTCTGAGAAGCAGTGTATCCTTCTGAGGTAGAGGAAAAGTCACTAATAGCTATTTCATAGATGTGACCTGTGCAGCATATGGTTATTACAAAGAACGAACAGGTAGGCCATCACACATTGGATTAAGGAACAGTGATTCATAAATCCAAAAGCCAGTCTCACATGTTGCTTTTATATAGGGCCCGGTAAAAGCCTGCCTGAACCAGAAGTGGAAATCATGCCTTTTAATTTTATTCCTGCATTTCTGAAATAACAGGCCACTTCTGGCACATGCTGCCACTTCCCTGACTCAGGGAGAAAAAGGTGGATGTTAAAGAAGCCATAAATAGTATCTGCTGGTGCTCCCTTATCTATTATGTTGACTTTGATTCAGCTCCCTGCAATTAACAGGAACAAGAGAAAGACAAATAAAATTATCCCAGCTGTTTGCGGCCGACAGACCTGGCCTCCCAGCTGAGAGCTCTTTGTGCTGCTGAGAGCGTCACCAAGCAACCAGCCCTTGCAGCTGCCAGACTGCAAAAAAGAAGTGAAAGCATGACTTATGAAAAGGAAGCACATGTGAAGGGGATAAAGGTTGGGACTGAATCAATCTCCACTTTGTCTCCTGCCTAAATATGGCACCAGATACAAGAAGAGATCACCCTCAATGGATCTCACCCGCTGAGGGGGCAGAACCCGGACACTTATTTTGTTTTAGAAGGCAGACCCTTGGAGTACTAAACCCAGGTATCCTGTACGCGATATCTGGATGCAATGAAAAGAAGAGGGATTGAGTCTGTTAGGGTGCTATTGAGACTCAGTATTCTTCATCAATCTTAGCTGGTGGTCCAAAAAGCAGCAGAAGGTGGTCCACGATACAGCTGCCAGAATGACTATGTTGTCCCAGTTGTAAGTCAAACCCACATATAAGTCAAGTGGAGGTGAAAAAAGATTGTCTGATAATTGAAACAATATGGCAAGGAAAGCAAAGCAAACAGGCAAATCCCCATGCACACAAGCAGGGAATGAATAAAATGGGAGGGGAAAAAATGGGGAGATAAATGAACATTCAAACTGTGCTGTATGTTTTACTGATTGGTATTGCAATGTTAGCTGTTAGAAATGGGTAATAGACATTATTCCTACAGAATGTAGGCAGTGCTTTGAAAAAAAAGTGTTGAGGAAGCCCTGACTGATATCATCCCTCCAGCTCTCGGCAGTACGAATAAGTCTTACAAGTGAGTCATCTTCTGTTTTACCAAGAAACAACTAACACAAAGATGTGCGAAAACTTTTCGAACTTGAACATTAAAGACAAATTGACAAACTCATTTCAGCCTCCTTATGAGTTTAAACGTGTCAAGGCACACCTGTCTGAAAACACCAAATTAATTGCCTTAACCTAGGTCACACACTGCAGTTGAATCTAGGATTGGTGCCAGGAGCCCCGAGACCCACTCTTGCTGCTTGAGTACCTGAAGCACGCAGCTTCTCACCTGTGACATAAGCTATTTCCTGTAGCAGCTACCTTCTTCTGTTTTGAGAGAAAGTCAGTCTTCGGTGAGCTGTGCTTAGAAGAAAAAAACAAGTTGGTTTTCACCAATATTAAATATTACGAGATCTGTAAATTAGTGCTCAGTGTATCCACTTTTGGCCCAACTTTATTTTTCCTTGTTCACTGTCCATTTTACACCAGATTGAACACTTCACACATGCAACTGGAAACAACGCAAACAATGAATGTCAGGATCAGATGGCATTTTTTCCAGCACCTATTTTTTGGAAGAAAAAGCACGCTGCAGAAACAGTGCAAAATGGAGCAGTTCTGCACTGTGTGCCATTAAATCACTACCTGCTGCCAAGAGCAGTGCAAAAACTTTACGAAGAAGCTCATGATATGGATAAAAATTCAACAAAAAGCAGGCATTTCAAAAGCTGTTCTCCATTTTAAAACTGCAAGAAATGCCAAGATTGTAAAGATCTCTGTTGCTTTACAGTGCTAAAAATAACATTAGCCAGCAACTCTATCCAGACTCGTATACAAAATTCAGCCAGCCTTATGGCTTTCATTTTGACTGTGAAACGTACACATCATTTTGCAACCCTCTGTGACTAGGGTTGTCTAAAATGAAGGAAATCCCCAGTACCATTACTCTCAAACTATTAAAATTCACTAGAAGCAGAAAGATGCCTCAATCTTCAGCTGGTATTAAGAGATGTAAGTTCTTGTTTCTAATCCATTGTGAAGGGCTTTCAAGTAAGCAAGAATAACATTCTCAGCTCCTAATGTTGGCTATCTAACTCGACTCTTTGATACACTTAATTTACATGTAATCCTGCAGCCTGCCAGCAGTTGATAAGGTTTCTGATATGTGCACATTTGAGAAAGGGAAGTTTAGTCCTCTTACTGCCTTTATGGAGAGCTGAGCTCCATGATGGGAGGCTGCTCAGGTTTAAGGTTTCAAACAGATTTTTGCTTCTCTGCAAATGCTTCTCAGCATTTGTCCCCAAATAATTTATCTGCTAGATTTAAAATTCTTGACAAAATTGAAATGGCTGCACTGCATTTTTGCTTGTTTCCATTATTAAACACTTCACAGGCTTTTGTAAATACTAGGTGGTATGGAAGAAGGGTGAAGGGCATATTTTTTCTCTACTCCAGTGATGCTATTTTGTAGATAATAGAGTGCAGAAGTTAGACATATCAAAGAAGTGGCTGATAGAAGTTACAAATCCTGAGTTAATGGCTATACAACACACCTGACTGAAGAACGGACAAGTACATACACATTAAGAGCAAGACCTTTACAAGCACTATATTTTGTGCCCCTAATGTAAAGAGTTGGATCACTCCCTGCAGTTTTGACAAACACATTTCAAATGTTCCGCCATGCGGTGGGATGACATGTCACCTGTCTACAGAAAGTTAGGGTATTCCCCATCTGTAAAGCCACAGCTATAGCTTCTCTCAACATCTTTGCACAACTAGACACCTTGGACCTCCAAAGGAAGTTGACTTACTGGGTGCCAGGTCTTCTCGATACCCCAGCCACAGGCAAACTCCCAGTTTCATGCTTGCAGGCACAAAACCATACCAAGACATAGCAGCCATGGAGAGCCATGCAAGCCTGGGTGATTTAGCACTAAACACTCCATAGTATACACCACTCTGACCATTTGTAACCTACTTCGTGTTTCACCAAAGTCCCAGTTATAACATACTGCATTAACAAAAGAGTTACCAAGCACCTGCATGAGCTACCCCACACCTAGCGGCTTCAAGAGAAGGTGGGAGAGTTGCAGAGGGCTGCAGCACAGCACAGTCACTGGAGAAACTTCTTATTTACTTCCATGTTCTGAGACACATTTGTGAATGCGGAGAGGTGAAGTGGAAGGGTAAATGGAATACAGCAATATTTTAAAAAGCTGTTCCTTTCTGTCTGAATTTTGAATGCATACCATATGCTTTAGCATGTTGTTTTGATTCTGTGCTAAGACATTCTTTACTAGCCTGCCTCACCAAGACCAATCCTCTCTGCAGAACAGTTATTTTTAATTTAAAAGACAAGTATAAGGGTAATTTCTACCAGTGTGTGCTGCATTGCACTTAGGATCGCTCATTACACTGCCTGTTCATCTCAGTAAGTCTCTCACTTGTCTCCTGACTTTCTTATTACGATAATTCTTTCATCATCTTCACCAAGTACTTCCACATCCAGATCACTCAAGAAGACAGTAAACACCACTTGTATCTTGATACTTAATTTTTACTCTGATAAAAAGTGATTTCTGCTCTGGTTTCTTCTTCTAAACCTGTTTCCCATCTGTGATAGTATTTTCCCTCCTTATCATTACTTCAGGTTCCTTAATAGGGTCCTGAAGGAGCCTTTCCTCATGAGTTTTTGAAGTCCAAATGTCCACTGGCTCTCCCCTATCCGTAATTTTATTTGTGCTATTATTCTATACTAATAGATCATCAAGGTGAAAGTTTTTCTTGCAGAAGTTATGTTTATTCATACCTTGTTATGCCGTGTTGGGTATTTCATGATTTTAACTTTCATTTCAGTTGAGTTCTCTAGTACAGAAGCTGAGTTTCCTAGCATACTTTCACCACCAGACATACAGTGGTGAGCAGGTACACCCATTAGTCACCATCCCTGGCCTCTCTGTTCCTCTTTCAGCAACATTATGGGCATGAGGGAGTGAGGAAGAGCACAAGAGATTATGTCAAGAGCACACGGGTACAACAATAGCTTGAAGAAATGCTTCTTTCACAGAAGCATGCATGCACCACAAGATGCTTTCCTAAACTGATTATTCTGTCCTGTTCAGAGAACTCGAATAAAAGACAGGCATCTGTAGCCATAAGCTGTTCTTCCAGTAGCACACTTCACATGGCTAGATGTTTCATGTGGTGGCTTGAACTGGTCCATCACAACCGGGGAGCGATGTCCACAGCGAGGCAGGAGCAGAGCCAGAGCTGTGGACCCTGGCAGCCGCAGGGGACCGAGTAGCAGATAAGCAGCAAAGAGCAGATGGTGAGGGCAGGGGAGTGCAAGAAAGGAGCTCGGAGTCCTGCTCTCCCCTGCTGCCCTGCAGGCTCAGTGGCTGCATAATTATTCCTGTGGAGCCAATAAAGCTCGTTGTGTTCATTGTCCTCCAGATAACAGAGCTCAGACCTGGAGGACTGGAAGGACTGACCTCTCATGCCAATTCTGAGTAAAGCAAAATCCCCTGGAAAAATCCTTCTAATGAATGGGGCATATTATCTCATCTCCATGTCTGGTTTTTGTCCATTTTGTTCATAACCAAGTCCCCCATTTGGAGGGGAAAAGAAAAAAAAGAAAAAAGAATTAGTTAAAAAGCAGGCTATATCTTACACCCACTCTAGCTGAAAAATCCTTTATCTGAAGTATTTTTCAAGATAAAAAAAAATGAGAGAAAAGCATCATAAGCAAATACATATAAATTTTCCATTTATTTTAGATTATGTGGATAATTTAAAAACTGCTAATGACAATGAGATTTGCATATATCTCAAAGAATAATTTAAAAGTAAGCAAATATTTTCAATGTGCAGTTAAAGACTCCAGCAAAATGCCTTTGGTTTATTAGAGTCAGGGAAGAAAAAACAATAACATGACTCGAGGATGTCACTGTCAGAGCACAATAGTCCTTTAACTAAAAGGAGAGTTTAGATTGCTTAGACAGCAAGGTGGGCTGCAGAGTTGTGTGCTGTAACACTTAGTAAAATGTATTTATACAGATAGATACACATGCATATACTCATACACACCCTGCTTGCTGTTAACCAGGAAACTAGAACTATGTCTATTAATTCAGAAAGGACTGGCTGTACGTTCACAGGGGAGAGGGTGTGTCTCACGGCTTGGAGTAGCAAACGCTCTGGTTATTAGCCTTGCTTATTTTTCCCTATTCAGTTTGAATTCAGAGCTAAGCAAATCTCCAAGAGCAGGCCTGCAATTCCAGCTCTGTATGCTAATCAATTTGCCACAGCCTGAGAAACCCTGAACACAATCTGGAATCGCCCTCAGCTTTCATGGCTTGTCTTTGCACTTCCCCACATATGCAGGCCTCCCTTAGCCAATTTTGAAAATCTGGATGGATTGGATCCAACTTTTCTTCTCCTCAACTCCTTTAGACATACTTTTATTACATACATTTCTGTGCCAGTATCTTTTGTCATCCCTGGCAGACCAGAGGGTGGATGGAAGCTGTTATCCTCTGCATCTGAGCAAAGCTATCACTTCCCTTACTGTCCCATACAGAGACCTTTGACTGACACTGGCATCACATTCAAAAGACGAGGAGGCTTTTGACAACCTCTCACACCCAGTCTGGACCCTTTGCAGCACGGATTCATTTCCTTAACGCTTAAGTTCCATCAAGATGCAAATACTACATGGAAAAAAGAATAATCACTGGTTCAGTTCCACAGGCAGTTGCAGGGACAAGAAAGAAGGAAACACTGTTGTGCTGGATGATAGCTCTATCGCACTCTTTCTCACCAGCCTCTGTTATTATGATCTCTGCCTTCACCCACATCTAGTGCCTACCTAAAGAAAACTGTAAGTATGAACTATGTTGTAAACTACCTGCTACCGCGTGAAAACAGCCTTTTGATCAAAGGCCAGTAAGAGCTGAGAAGGGAAGGGAAGAAGTGGTTTCAGGCAGACAGAAGAAGAGGTGGAAGTTGCAACAAGATGTGGAATATGGCACCAACCACCATCAGGTTCACAAGGTGTCTCGCACTGGGTGAATTCAGGGGAGCATTCACACACTCCGTGAGCTACTGCAGGTAGGGAGATGTGAGCAAACATGCTATACATGATACCACTCCCAGCCTCAGACTAAGGACCCTGGCGCACTAGGATAAACAAGACATTTCCCTGTTACAAACAGGGAAACTGCACGTATATTAGTATTTTACATGATCGAAAGAAATAAGACATTTACTAGAGTTCATCCATTGAGGTAGATGCTCGCTCAGAATACATTCAGTGTAACCTGCTCCCTCTCAGAGCAGGAGGGACTTCCACTCACACTGGCGGCATTTCTAAGTGAGCACCAAAAAGGAACCAGAAACTTAGTTTCATATGACGATACAAACTAGCAAAGGAAAAAACTACAAGGCTTTCTTGGCCTGTCTCAGCTCATGATATTCAGCCTAATTTCCCTTGCTCATTTTCAGCCCATTTATTCCTAGATAAACCCTCTGGCACTACAGTGAATAATCCTCTTCTCTCCTGGGATTCTGAGTGAAAAGGGAACATGTCACTCTGTATGACAGAAAGAACTGCCAAAATAAAGATGCTAGCGAGGACTGAATTTTTAGCATACGTCTCTTTTGGGGTGTGAATAGCACCAGGATTCAGTAATAGGGGCCACGTACTTCTAGGTCACCAGGTCAGGTCTGACTGCATCTTTCAATAATTTTGACAGCCTGCCATCTGTGACACAAGTAGCAGGTGTTCATGTGGATCTTGGTCAGTACGTGTCTACCAGCAAGGCTTGTGTTTCTAGAAGATCAACAATTTTCAGCAAGCAGCAGTGCAACTCTGGAGCCTACTTCTGGACCTGGAGCCGCACTGCCTTAAGAGGACAATAGGTTCACCACAGCTTTAGCCAGTATTTTCGGAACAGCAAGATGCCAATGAATTCACAGCGCCAAAGCCCTGCTGGATGGCAGGCAGGAGCAGGACACCTCCTCCAAAATCCGAGGCAGAGGCAAAGCAATGGCAAAACATCCGCCAAAGTTTGCAAGACGGTGGTCTCCTCTGCTGTCTCCCCTTGCTCTGCACATGCCTTGAGGACCTGATTGGGGACTGCACTGATGGCAACCAGAGCAGTCTGAATGCTCACGGGAGAACACTTTTGATCGAGACTTTAGCTGCTGAGATCAGACTGCTTCTGCTTTAATAATTACAGGAATTAGGATTCACAGTGTTCCAGATAGGTCCCTTTTCACCCAGATTCTGTGGCTCACAGACCTAAGTAAACAGAAATTAATAAGCGTAAGGTTTCTGAATAACATCTCAGAAAGTCTTCTGAATATTTTATCATAAGTACTTAGATACACATTCATGGAAGCTTGGCTTATTCATTCTAGCGAATGATAAAGTCCTTAAGGGATACCTGCGGACTAATTGGTTTTGTCTGTGTTAGTGTCTAGTCATTGCATGAATCAGGCAATGCTGAATTTCCAGCTTAGACTAAGAGCTCCCTGAAGATAGAGAACTAGGCTGTGTTGTCTGGCGGTGTAAGTGACTTGAGTTCAAAAGTTCTTCAGCCCATACATTATTACTATCCTTCCTTGTATGACACATGGTTGCTAGAGAGGAATACTCTCATGCAAACACCCTAAGTCAGAGTAGTCTGCAAAAGCAATGAGAAGGAGTGAAGCAGCCTAAGCGATGTGTCGGGGCAGGCAGCTATGGGCAAAGATCCCGCCTGCACAATTCCTCTGCTACTGCTTGCGATCCAGACCTTGGTATCAAAGTGGAAGACTTATGTGAGAAAGTTCTTCAGCCCATACATTATTACTATCCTTCCTTGTATGACACATGGTTGCTAGAGAGGAATACTCTCATGCAAACACCCTAAGTCAGAGTAGTCTGCAAAAGCAATGAGAAGGAGTGAAGCAGCCTAAGCGATGTGTCGGGGCAGGCAGCTATGGGCAAAGATCCCGCCTGCACAATTCCTCTGCTACTGCTTGCGATCCAGACCTTGGTATCAAAGGGGAAGACTTATGTGAGGCCTGCCAAGTCTCAGCAGTTAAGAAGCACCGAGAAGAAAGGACTGAGAAAAAGATGCCAAACAGATACAGTTTTATTGCTACAGCTTTATGGAGCAGGGAGGGTAGATGGGACTGCCTCTCCCCTGTTAGCACCTATTAGCTGCTGCAGAGCCTTTTGCAGGAGGCAGGATACAAAACACACTTACACCCATCTCCTGCTCTTCCCTCCCTTTTGCTTTGGGGCTAGATACCAGCTTCACATGCTGCATGAAAACGCTTTGTTCTGCGGTTACATCAATGCAATTTTTCAGTATCCAAAAGGGCAGTCAATTATGAAGTCTCAGAAGGACGAAGAGTTTCTGACATCCTACCCCTCGACATGTGTAATAATGTAAACCAATTTGCTTGCTTTGCAACCTTGAATCTCATGCCTCAGGGTGTAAGTTAACTATCTCCAGGGCTCTAGAGGGAATATTTTCCCTCTGATCTTTCAGCAATGCAGATGTTACTATGTACATCATGGAGGTATTCACCTTCTTCTTCAGCATCAATTACAGATTACAGCCATTGGAGGCATTTGTATATTGTGGTACAAACCTTGTTCTGTGTCACACTGATACAATTTCATCAATGTATTGATGTGACCAATAGAGCTACACTATCCTGGCAGAGCTTGGTCCACTGCTAGCACTGACACTTGAGCAATGAAATTTTTACTAGTTTGTTTCCAAATACCAGCTTAAAATCAGTGCAGCAGCTCCAAAGCTTGGTTGGTTTCTCCAGTGCAATTTGTATGGAAGCACTAAGGCAGCTTTTTACTAGTAGTGCAGTACTAGGAGTTGCTTTATCAACTACTTTGCTGGCTTTGATCCCAAAGTCCCGACCTTTAACCTGTTGTGAGCTTAGTCATCCTGCTGCTCCCTCCGTGGCTGCTGCCCTTCCTCAATGCAAGTCATCTAAAATGAAATGGCAGCTTCTTCTCTGGACAGGAGAGGTGGGCCGGCCTCCTAGGCATTTACATCAGCTTTGCAAACAGAGAGATGAACTTCACTCATCACCTGCCACATGAAATCCTTATCAAAGCAAAGACTGCTAGAGGGGCCCATTTTATTAAGACTAGAAATTCTTTCGGGAGCACAGTCACAAATGCCCAGGCATATGAAAATGTATGTAATTTCATCTGATGAGACAGCTAACACTCAGATGGAACAGAAGCACTTTGTCTGGGCTAGGTAAAAGCCAATGAATAGCACATGTGTGACTTCTCCCTGTGCTTGAAGATTTCAAAGTCCAGAAGAGATCACTGCATGTTATTATGGCTAAAAACACATTCAGTTCCCTGCTCGTTGACCAGAATATCTATATTTCTGTGGAACTGAAGCACACAAGCTCTCCTCCCTCTGAACACCACCTTATTTTGCGTATTTGGTGATGCTAATTGATGGCTCACAGAATGGCAATACATCAGCTGGAGAAAAAGCAGAAGGAATTTTTCATACCACAGAAAATATCTTAATGCTAAAGTACAACTGAACATGCCTGATGAATTTTTGCTCACTCCAGAGTATCACTCAGCCAATCACAGAAAAAAGGAACTGATTTTTGTTACTACATCTCTTCATGTACTTGCTGAACAACTCACAGAATACAACTTTGGAATACAAAACAGCACAGGAAAGGAGAAGTTCAGTATGTACAGAAGACATTAGCTTTTACAGGTCATTTCTTAAAAGCAGGAATGAATGCAGACAGACACCACTTACAAAGCAAGATGCAGAAAGCAAAAGATGGGCACTGGGCTGTCAGTGACGAAATAGCCTCCTCTTTTCCAGAAAAACACCGACTTACTGTACACCATGATAAGAAAGAAGCTTAAGCTGGTAAATCTATACAACATTTGCAAAGTCTAGTTCAGACTACTGCATTCAAAATATCTGAATGCAACTTCATCCACAGTCTCAAATTCTGTTTTCTAATTTGGTTTATTAATGACATGAGGCAGAAACTGTCATCGTGTGTTTATAAAGTAGCCAGGGCTCCCAGGAATCCAGACTTATTTGGGACACCGGATATAACTAAGAGTTTAAAAAGGAGAAAGAATCTACCAAAACAACTGTTTTCCAACATGATCCACAGATCAGATCAAATTCAATCCTGCATATTATATATTAATTATACATATTACATATCTCAACACAACAGCAGTTGTAGTCATGAAACCAAGTGCTGAATTTGATCCACTGTAGTATTTATTTAATGCACTGAATTCTTTGAGCCATACCATTTCCTATATGGCCACGAAAGTTCAAAAGTTAAATCTCTATTGTGATTCTCTGTCATGACTCATTTTTAGTCAACAATTTGAAAGCCCTTTTGAGTTCTGGGGTGTCCATCAAGAGGTGATGATATACCCCAAGGAGGGAAGGAGCTTGAGTACAGTCAGACAAGGCATGAGAAATATGTGCAAAATCAAGTTAAATAAACTACTTAAACACGAGATGCTAATTTAGCAGTTTCAGAAGGGCCGTATTCCTACAGACAACCCAAGACATAAAAAGAAACAAAATTTTCTCCAAAACCCTAACCTCACTGTTGTTTTGAGTGTTACATTTATTCAAACACACCCCATCCAGCTCTCAATTAACTGCTTTCTCACTCCAAATGCAGCAGGTCTGCAGTGCATAGAAATGTAATTATTTACACACCACTCTCATTGCCACTACTGTCTGTACTTCTAAAGCATCTTGATTGCTCTACTGATGAGCACCATGGAAGTGCCTATAAATAAAATAATCATCTCCCCTCATTAAGTTACAGCTCATGGACTGAGAAAGGATGATTTTCCTTTGTAAGTTCCTTTTGTAAATTTTATCATTTCACAACAGAGGGGGTAACGTGCCTCTGATGACACTCAAAGAGACAGACTGTCAGGATTCTTGTCAGTATTTCAGCTTTGAGCAGCTTGCGTTTTTGCATGAATATTTTCTCCTGAAAATAAAGTACTGTTTGTCAGAATTAGGCATTCAAGAATCTCTTTGTAATGTCAGAATCAGACATGCAAAAACCTCTAATATCACATCAGAAGGTCAGATTTTATGGAGCAGTATGTCATGGAAACCCTAACAGCAAACACTGCACCCATAGCAGAAGCTTCTAGTTCCAGCTTCAACACTAAGAACACATATAGCTGGAAAATTTCAAATACACTTAGATTAAAAAAACAAACATTGAAGTAAACCTTCCAATAAAAACAAAGCCTTGGTGAACCAGGTTTGCTCTTCGGGAAGCTGCAACAGTAATTGATGCCACAAACAAATATCAAATATTCCATTATTGTCAAATCACAAAATCTCACTCTTTTCAATAACTGTACTACTGCATGTACATTTGCATACCGTGAAACTCCTGGTGGTGCCGTCTCCAACACACAGTGAAATATCACATTTCATAAAATGGCGAATTACAAAGCCAGCAAAACAAGTTAAATGTGGTATCTTTACTCAGACTTTACTGAAATCACATTTCTGCAACAAAAAGTGATGGTGAAGTTGTCAGGTTGCCCCAGTCAAAACAGTGCTGAATTAAGGCACCAGTCACTGTACAGGTATCAGAGCCTGACATGAGGAAAACAAGGTTGCCTTTTATTTATTGATTCAAGAAGAGTTATGTATGGTGTGCCGTCCACTGTGGACAACAGTTTGCAGTAGGAATTGCTACATTACGTAAATCTTTGTGCTCCTTGCTCAGCTGTAGCCCCATGCAAGGCAGCCACTCCAACGACAGATTGCAGTCCACCCCACAGCAGCACTGCTCTAGGCAATCTGTAACTTTAGAGTAAGCAGCATTTCCCAAATCCTTACTTAGGAATTAACCCAATTTCATAGGCTGGTCCAGTCACCGGGCCACAAGCTCAGGTCAGTTTATGGGCTGATTTGGTCTTGCTCTCCAGTGAGCGGTGGAGGGGAAACCCCACTTCCTCCTGTAACTAGCTAAAAGGTGGAGAAGAGAACAGTTTGGTGGAAGCTCATGGGGCATTTCTGTTTCTGCACACTGTCCAAAGCAACATCTCACCTCCAACATGCTGGCTGTTCTCAAAGAACTGAGGCAATTTCCAGGTTCAGATTAAGATCCCTATTCACAACTGTGAGAGCAACAGACTCTGTGTGTCTGCATGAGTAGGCAACTGCTTTCAGGCCAGATCCATCTATTAAACCCTTTGTAAAGCTGCTATGATTCAAAACGCATGGTCCTGTGCTCGTGTATGATTTCCTCAGTGAGGACGGATCATTTGACTCTCTCCTTCCTCTTCCCCCAGCCACTTCCAAGGTTTCCAGTACATCACTCCCCATATCACTGCTTATTTACAGTATGCTACTATTATCTATGGACAGTCTAGCTGGCAGGTCACCCAGTCATGTGTAAACTATACATCTTATGAAAAAAAGTGCTGGGTTGAGACAAGTGGAAAGGAAAGCTTTAACAGGCAGATGAGAGTTTTGTACATCTGTAGCTGGAAGCAGCCACTAACTAATATGCAGGATACAGAGGTTGGGACAAAGCAAGAATATCAGACAGGTTAGAGTGACAAGCTACTTTCAGCTCCCAGACACTGCACCTGGACTGTGCAGGACACTTTATGACCCTATGTTTGGGGTGGGAAGGATGAACATTTTCTTATGTAAAGTCTGCATGTTAGTTGGACATATTGCCTAGGGTCGGCATGGTATTTCAAAAGCCGGTATTTGAATAATTTTCTCCAGAGATAGGAAAAACTGTTAATTTAAAGCAATAGTATCAATCCTTAGAATAGCCAGCGTCCAACCCCCACATAAGAGCTGTGCTGCCTCACTCCAGAATCTGGGCCAAGAAAAACAGTGGCAAAAATAATATCATCCCTCAGTTACAGAAGACGCAGAACTGTTAAATCAAGCTTAGAATTTTCCTTGAAGAATCTAGCTCTTCACAGTCCCCAAAATTATCCTCCACATTCCTTTAAGGGTTTTCATAGATACAACAATATGAAATGGCTTATTGCAGTGTAGCTGCTAACAAGAGACAGATGTTTCTTTCAGTTCCAGGAAAATGTAGACATGAACCGCATTATGATGACCCACTAAATATTTTTGACCTGAATTCCTTGCTGCATGTTATCTCTTCATGCATTTAGTCAAGAAAGTGCAATACAGATCCATGCTTTTCCTGCTAATTACTGAGCTAGACAGAAGAGCATGCTTGGATCAATTACTTTATCTTAGCAAGCAAGGAAAGTCAAGCAACACATTTTCACTTAGTGAATCCAAAGCTTGAGAGTTCTTGTGATTGCTACAGAGCCAAATCAACTGGTGGCTGTGAGCCGAACTCCCCATGTTATTTATTTAGCTAGTCCGGAAGACACGCACTGCACGCTGGCGTGCAGGACGGAGCATCTGTTTCACTCAGGCGGTTGGCTACATTCTTTACTTGATATTAATATCAGTGAAAATTTAGTAACTTAACCACCGGCATGAGAAGTCTGACTTCTAAGAGAACAGATGGCAGTGATCATCTCAGGTTAATTTTAGGCTTCACGAATTGTTCTGAGTCAGCAAAGCCTCAAGATAAGAGAAAGAAAAAGACATAACATCTGTAAAATCTCCTACCTGTTTCCCATCCAAGGTATACAGCTTTTTGACCACTCCTGTCTCCAGTTTTATAGCTTCAGTGATATCGGTGAGAACTTGCTCAAATGAATGGGCAGTCTTCTTGTTCAAGAGCACGCGGACGGCCTTCCGGGGCTTCACCCCACTGCGGATGATGGTTACCAGCTTGGGACGCACAAAATCTTTGTTCTCCTTTGCCTGGGCGCTGTTGCTGCTGGCCAGAGACTGAGGTGCTTTCTGGTTGGCAGATGTCTTCACATTGACAGACCAGTTGGGATTGACATTCTTGGTGTATTCCACCTTCTTGAAGAAGTTGTCAGATGAGCAGACGTAACTCTCCCCTTTTGAAAGAAATGAACACCAGTCTAATTCTACAGTTATTCCCGTAAGACTGCTGAAAAACAGACACTATACATTTCCCCCATTAATCATGTAAATCATTAATAATTGTTTTCATTAGCACTTCCATGACAGCTTGTTATTAAAACATTTTGTCTTATTTTAATTTTATATTTATGCTTATTTAAAATATGACTAGTATTTCCCTAAAGTAAGCAAGTCAGCCATAGCTTGCATCAGCAAATACATACTACCACTCAGTCACACGAACCAGGGGTTAAAAAAGGTTGAGAGTTATAAAGGTATTTAGGTACCTGAAGACACAACTAAGCTGTCTAAAAGCTCCTAAACACGAAATTCATTTAATTGCCTAAATGATTTTGTAAATTTGCCAGCTTCCTCTCCATCTTTACAGACCTAGCTACTACTTCAGTCTGTAATCCCTTGCCAAGAAGATATCAACATTCATCCACAAAGTACCTTTTGTGTCATGCCTGAAAAATAATGAAAATCTGGTACTGAATAGTCTCTACCAAAAGCAGCTATGATAAATCTAGCAGGCATAACAAATATGATACATTGTAGTGTCAGTGTTTTATTAGAGTACAGACCTAGTGGCAGCTGAGATAAAACACTACCCCAAATACCACTGCTTGCTTTTATATGGCTGGTACCAACCAAAAATACATTAAATCCAAATTTAGACATGGTAGAGAAGGGTTACACAGTCTTGTTAGCAATTCACAAAAAAGCCCTTCCCTGTCCCATCCAAAATTTGTTTCAACCTTTGTCTGTAATTTACAGGATCCTATCTAAGGTTTTAAGAGCACCTTAAAGGGTTTGTAGGATCTTCTTTTGTGCCTGCAAATCTGATGGATGCTAGAAGAGTTATTACTAGAATGAGACTGTAAAACAGTATCCCTAAGGGAATGTAGCTGTCTAGTCTGAAATGACTCAGGTTGCTGAGCACTTGAGGATGCACTGAAAAAAAGTCAGTCATTGCTATAGGAAGAAGCTTTTGTCTCACCAGTAGATAAAATTTTAATAGGAATTGAAGGCATAACATGGGTATCTGTAGGATCTTACGGAGTTTCTTTCGGTGTTTTATTGGACTGATCTTACAGAATGAAGTTCTTCAAACATTATGATAGTTTTGAAATCGAAATATAGATTTAGCTATTTTGAATACGAAAAAATCCTTCTTCATATAAACAGACTAGCTGCATTTCTTTATCTCTTCCCTACTGCAAATGCCAGAGCCTGGACATCTTTGAAAAGCTTACCCAACATCTGAGCCTGGATTTCCATTACAGGATCTCTAGGACAGGATTTGACATCCAATTGGCAAAGGTGTAAATATGGATTTCCAAATAGCCCACTGATTTCCACAGAATTTTTTGGTCTAGGCATGGAACATATCTGGTATAGTGTGCATATAGCCATCCTTCTGCTGACTAAATTGCATTTTTGATGGAGGCACTGGACAATCCCTTCACAGAACATATGGCGAGACCACTAACAGTTACACAATAAACAGAAGGCTTTATAGGCTTAAAACAATGGTCTGTGTAGTATTTATGTCCTTACTACTGCTAAGTGTTTGATGTCACAAGCAGCCATAGAAAAGATGCAGGATGCTAACTTTCTTTTCTAAACCCTGACTTTGTACCCAGTTTGCCAAAAAGTGATATGTATTCGTGGTGCTTACATGGCCGATTGCAGCTTTTCTCCATCTCCCCAGTTGCATAAAATGACCATTATCATTTATCAAGAGGAAGCAGATACTGAAGATGGAACAGAAATAGAGAAAGGAGAAGAGAGCTAACAAGGTTCATGATGAACACTATCAGCTGGGCATTTTATCAACTAGTGTACCCCAAACTAACACAATAATCCCATCAGGAGGTTATGTTGGCTTGAACAAACAATACAAATCTATATTTGAGGCATGTATGCAGTCAGCAAAACCCCTCAATAAACTGACCATGTAGTACCCATAGCTGAAGCTCCTTAATTCCTTACACATCTTGAAACCGGCTCAATAGAAGCACAAAGATACTCCACAGAGTACCATACATTATAAAGAATTCCCACTGGACATATTGATTGTTTTCCAGAAGGACTGAATACTTTAAATCTTTCTGATTAATAAATGATAAATTGTGGTTTATTCATCTGCTTCAACTAAGGAACACTCAATGTGGAGCGGGCCTCGTTTCACAACCGAGTGTGAAGTGCAGCAAGGGGAGTTTGAAATGCTCGCAGGGAATTAGCCCTCCAAAGAACCTGAGCCCTCCCAAGCCCATAATCCTTGGGCGGCAGAGACTTTATAAGCGTGCTCAACAGAACTGGAGCATTATCCTTTGAGACAAGGGATTTGTATGTTTAAATGCAATACTAGGAATAAGTGATTTGAATACTATCCTCACCCCCGCCCCAGGCCTCCCTGTGGAAGCTCCTGACCTCACCTGCACCGATGCTTTCCTACCTGAAAAACAGAATTAGCAGTATCTGCCACTGAAGTGTTGCAAGGTTTGACTTTCATCTGTGTTTGCATAATACTTTGGGATAGAAGATGCCACAATGAATGAAAGTATATATTTGCATTGTGTTCTATAAACACATGAGGTGTTGGAGCATATTTTCCATTAGTAAATTCCACATTTTAAAGTAAGCGGAAGAGATTGTCAGTCTGTTTGGTAAAGTGCTATTACTCTCAGTTCCAGCTGAATTGTTTGAAATTCTTCACTGCACACCATAGCTGTCTAGTGTATTTACAACAGCGTACACTGAAGGCAATAGTGGCATGAAGGCAATAGTTTTCTCTTAGGCTTTGTTTCCACAAATGTGGTATTATGTAGTTGTGCGTATATATACACTGGCCTTTCAAATTATGCTCACAGTCACAAATGGAAAATGTAATCTACCCTTTCTTACTTTGTTTCACTTAACCCAAACCCTAGCAAATATTTTATTGAATTCTAAAACTGGACAGAAATTTACTTGGAGTGACACTTCAGAATAGCAGTTCAGAATAGCAGCTCTTTTCAGCGTCATTTCTGCAGTTATAGCAATACAGCTCCAGGGAAGAGGAGCTTTTCTTTCCTTCTTTCCTGACCTAAAGATGTAACCTGAAGCTTTAACTTAATTTAAAAGTCACTTCAACTGATGTCTTCCCAAACTCAGTTTATGGCCCTCAAATGCAGCAAAATTATCATTCAAGTTCCTCAGGGAGGCACATCCCTTTTACCATTTGCCAGCCAGGAACACGTGCTATTTCACTTCCCAAAAATGAGTTTTACCCAAACCTTGCCATGAGGTGGTAGCAGGATTGGGCAAGCATGGTCTGAAGACCTGTGAACTTTCCAGTTTTGAACATGCGTACTGTGGCCAGAAGATCACAAAAGAGAGAAATCTTATGGGGAATAGTGCTACCGTAGAAAGAGAAGTGGTTTCTTGGTTTCTCTGCTACATTTATCTATGCTAAGGCTATAAGAACAAGTCAAGGTGTACAACTGTGCCAGTCAGAGAAACATAACTGACAGACACAGCATGGGTGCAGAAGATGTGCACAGCATAACAGAAGGAAAGGGGAGGAAGCAGATATGGTATTTTGTCAAAAGCAAAAGAAACAACTCCAAGAAGCATATTGCTCCCTAGCCCTAAGCATAAAAATCTGTGCACAAATATTTTCAGGAACACGTCTTTAGACAGCAAGCAGCTGTGTACATGTGCAGAAATCCAACTATAAGCCATGAGAAGGTACGATGAATGGCCGTGTAATTACTTCCAAACAAAACCCCAAATGGGAGCCCCAAAGAGCACAGGCATTGGGGTTGGGAAGCTTTTGTAAGAGTGAGAAGCATCATCCTGACAAGATCCAATCTGCTGCTGAACACCACACTATGGGCATGACACCAATGGTGCTAAGGACAGTGGTTTTTTAGTGCAGTGCCAGGTCAGCGCAAGACGCCCGTTCTGTGCTGCGAAGCCAAAGCCCCACAGGATGATGCACGCTTGTCATCATGCCAGTGTTCTCCAGAAGTGTCACAATTTCTATCATGCCACCAAACCAGCCAAGTCATTTATTTATTCCTTCTATCCTGCCCTTAGCAATAGATGGACTGACTGTAGACCTTTGACCTTAAGTCATGATCAGCATATTTGCTATTTGAGGCCACGGCTTGTATCACACTGAATTACTCTAGCTACAAGTGCGTTACACATTACTGTGCTACCAATTTGATAGAAGCACAAGGCGATTATTCAGCTCCTAAAGAAGGGATGATCTCACCAAAGACAAGGTTTGCCTTAGAGCAGGTTTCTTAGAGAAACTCTAAGCTCAAGATGAGCGCTAATCCTTCAACCCTCTTACAGCAGCTCCTTGTGACAATACTAAAAATGACAGGCTGCACTTTCAGAAAAAGTTGTCCTTTCTCAACATGCACCAGCAAGTTTTCAGTATAATGAACTCCGGGCAGAAGTCTTGCAAGAAAAATCGGGAAAGCTGGATTGAGGCCATTTTGAAAGTATAACTGCTAACAGTTATCCCAAAAACAGTCTCTGTGGGCTGCAGTCAATTATTTCAGTTGTTAGCTCTGCTGTTGCAAAGTTGAGATAGCGCTACTGTGCCCAGCTTTCATCTTCCATGGGATTTACTATGACTTCAATAGGAATTAAGTAGACTTAACACCTTGCAGAGTTCATTACATATGGTGTTAAAGTAGGCCTTTAGTTCCAAATGCATGAACTTTCTGCTACTTTATGCATTCAAAAGGATCTTCCTCTGCCTCAAGACCTACTCCACCATGCCAAAATGAACTCTGGAAGAGCTTCCTTCCTTTGGCTCTTCCACAGGGAGCTGTCCCATGAGAGAGAAGCACTTCTTGTTCTGTTGAAAAAGTGAAAGAAATGCATGTTACCAAACCTTCAAAACCACACGATGCCCATAAAGAATTGATGGCACCATGCCAGTTCTATTGTGACAGCCAGGATGAGCAAATAAAACAGAACCACAAGGATAAGTTTTGTTTTACAGGGTGTAATTAGCCAAGCTGTCAGGACAACAGCCATAGAAAACAATGCCACAGGTTACCAAGACTTCAGTATTGGACTACATGAACTTCAATTTTCCAAGCAAACTGGAACACACACACATTGGGTGGAGATTTCAATATACTTCCTATAAATCCCTCAGTCCCAGCACACCCTAGGCTCTGTACAGCTCCAGGGAGGAGCCCCTCCTATGATTACTTTAAACACTCCTGGACAAGATTTTGGAAAAGATTCCCCAGGGCATGACAGCATACAAAAAGCTTGGAAACACTTTCTGGAATATCTCTCACAGCCCAAGAACGTTTGCAATGAAACCCTACCGAGCAAAACAAAATCCTATTCAGCTTTTTCTAGTGTTTAATCTGAGGCAAGAATAAATTTCAGACAAGTAGCCCAGCACAGGACAAGGGCATAAATCCACTCTCGCACGGGCCCTCCAACTACAATGCAAGGGGGGCTATGCCCTGCCTAACAGCCTGAGCATACCAGGAGCTCAGAAGCTCTACAGCTTCGACTAAATGTTGAGTCTCTCAAGTTCTCATTTTAATCTATGTCTGCATTTCTGCCTGTACTGACCCTGTCTAATCCATGCTATATTTGTATTTGATGGGTTATTTCCACATGTATTTCTGACCCTGACCATACACAGAGGAGGACACTTAATTCACTGAAATCAGCCACTGACTAGAAGCAGGTCCAAAGTCCACTTCAATAAAAAACTTGAAAGATGCACGTACCTCCGAAGCACTGACCAAACCCTGAAAAAGGTTCAGGAAGTGAATGAAAGCACGTGAACAAGAAAGCTCAGAGCTCTGAATTCCATCTGCGGACTTAGTACAAACAAGTCAGACTGCTTTTCTGCATCTCAGATCCTCATCAGTACTAACACTTTCTTCCACCTTGACCTGTTCAGACCATACTCTCCCTGGGCTGGAGCCCTCTCTTCTTACACATTTAAATGGTGCCTTGCATCGTAGGATGCCCCATTTGGTTGGTGCCTCTAAATACATTGTGACAAATGTCTAATCTTTACAAGCAGGGAATTTGGCTTCTGGGGGAGCGTCATCCCTCCCTCCAGAGGAAACAAACCAGTCTCCACCAGTACTGAGGTTAATTCAGAGCTGCAATGGCTTCAGCAGTCAGGATTCTGCCTTGTGCCTTTCCTTCACACTCGAAAAAAATCTTTGTCCCACAAAGACCTCATCTGTGGGAAAATGGGGACAGAAAGTTGCAACCTGAGTTTGGAACATGTGCCCAAAACCAGCATTTCTTAAGCCATCTTTGCTGCTGAAGTCAATGTATAACATCAGCTTCCACCTTTATCGAGTGCTCCATTCAAAGAAAATGAGCAATCAGAGTTGAGGCAGGGAGAATTTGCCTTCTCGTCACAATGGGTTTACCAGAATGTGGAGGCTCAAAATGAACCAAGGAACCCTGTCCAGATGCCAAAGGCCACTAGATTTCAGTAGAAATTTGGAGGACAACGTGAGCTGCTCTAATATCAGTTTGAGCAAGGCTGGAAAAGATGGCACGTGATTTTTTTAGTATCTTTCATATTCAAGTTTTCTTACAGCATAAGGCACAGAATTAACTGTTACAAGAGTAGCTCACCAATAATCTATAAAGGAAGCTTCATATATTGACTTCCTAAAGCCTTGGTCACTAGAACCAATTATAATATGAAAAGGAATAAAGATCATGTGGTGCTCTTTTCCAAAAGATTCACTTATTGACTAAAACAACCATGATAGATAAGAGCACTTGGGCCCAATATCCACTCCTGACTCAGTCAAGAAAGTATGCAAGTGGGAGATGCTGTCAGCAATTTACCTGTAGTCAGGATCAGCTGTAACAGTGCACTAATAGGATGCTGTACTGCATTAAATCAACATATTGATTAAGGAGGAATAGTCCTAACCAGCAGCAGCATGTGCATTATTTACAAATACATTAAAACTGAATGCTGAAAATAGGGAGTCAAGATTAAGACAATGACTACAGTGATGGAAGATGGCCATTATGAGTGAAAGGAGGGAGAAAAAAATGATCAAGCAGATGGATTTTGAGAGAAGGTCACTGGGAGATGTGGACGTGGACAGCTCTGTAGTGCAGGAGTCAGTATGGAAAAAGCAGCCAGTGACAGGTGAGGAAGAACTCGGCAGGCAGTAAAAAGCACCTATGTGACAGAGTCCTGGTGGGCTTCCAAAATGTGAGGCATTAGGGTTCAGTACAGGAAAGGACCGAGAGGCACATCCCAACTGGCAGCTAGGAGGGATGTGATCAAAGAGTAAAAGAGACTTCACTTGTTCCATCTTTGACACACTGGGTAGTAAAACATTCATCCAGAACTTTATGAGAACAATCCTGAATGCCAGGGAAGGAAAGACGACCAAATCTGGATCTGGAGACCAAACGGGTTATTTCCAAGTCCCATTTAATTAGCACCACACCAAGTGGTTTTTGTTCACCTGAAATGTCTGTCTCAAGGATATTGGTATTGTGCAATATCACTCTCTACCCTCCAGAAGTACATTCAGACTACACCATATAAGCACATTTTTAAATCATGCAGAAGTAATCAAGTACTTAGAATGTGATGTGAAATATTATCAGTAATTCACCAGCTTTTGCAATTAAACTACTGAGATGAGCCTCTCTGATGACTTCTTTGCCTAGGTTCTACTTGTTTACTGGAAATTACAGTAATAAATTAGTCACATTATAGCAACTAGAACTGGTTTAGTTACCCCCAGTCTCCAACCAGAAAGCTAATTTATATGACACACATATACTGTTTGTGTATTTACTGTTCTTGTATGTCACAGCGCAATTACTCTGAAGTTCTGTTTTTCCATGCATGTACCTAGCACCCAGTGACACAAACACCCAAGCTTATAGCATAGTTTACCACAAGAGTGATTACAATCATGGTATTATAAATCAAAAGTAGTGTCTTTCCAGGATTGCTTTTCTACAACAGATGTGTAGGTCATCCCTAGAAATATGGGAATATTGTTACCATGAAACTGCCAATAACAGCATGCAGATCTACTTTTGCATTTTCAGATACTGGATTCCTTTGTTTTCACTCTGCTTAGGTTGTATTTTCCTAACTGATGCTCTGCTGAGGACACAGCCACACAGACAATCCTATTTTTGTTTTAGTGCCACTTCTTCAGTGCTGTTTCCAGATACCATTTTGGCAGAACAAAGCCAAAACCCAAATGCCAGCATCTCCTGCCTGTACCTTAACCAGCAAAAAATATTTTCAAGAACTAGGTACCTTCTTATCTGCAGCAAAACCCAGTGTGTAACAACTGAAGGTTTCTTAACTTCATTGACAAAAAGCAGGAAGAATATAAAAGGAGGAAGAGTATAAAAGGAGAATAAAGAACTGCATTTTCTCCTGTGGAGTTATTCCTGAAGATTTACATAAAACCTAGGACAAGCAGGACTGAGAGCTGCCATTAGAAAAAGGCTGTGGCCATATTAAGAGATCAGAATGAAACATGGCAGAATCTCTAAAATTAAGGGAGGCCACACCTCCATTTGACAGCTGTAACTGGGCTGAGAATAACTCCACTAGGACTGCATCATCTCTCTGAAAGGCAGCAATTTCTTCCCAGGAAAAGTCCTTTGTGGAAACCAATATTTATTCTGCGTGCTTGTCCCCACAAAGTATTTTGAGGAAATGAGTATCCCACTTGACAGATAAGGAATTCTAGGGAGAGATGCTTTAGTCAAGGTCACACAATGACTCACTGCTGAGGCTGCCCCTGCAGTTCTGGGGCTCACACACTCACATCCATTGTCTTTTACAAAAGGCAAAGCCTTGTGGATTTTCTATAGTCACCAAATCAGCCAGGTCATCTGCTTGGAGGAAAACATCAAGCAACAAGGAAGAGCACCTCCCCTCTTGCAACAGAGTAATCAGGATATCTCAGGTCCAAACAGTGAATGGAATATCTGAATTGCTCAGGGAAAAGAAAAGCAGGGTGGCTGCAGCTATCCTCTGTGCACCCCACTTTGTCTGCACCACCAGCAGAGCTTGCCCACAGCCATGCCTTGGGCAAAGAGGCAGGACTGGCCATGTAGCAATTTCACCCTGGGGGTCCTCCAGACACTCCCTGAGAAAGGCGGCACCCATGGCGGCAGCCCACTGCTGCAGAGGGAGCTCCCCAGGTACCAACAAGGCTGGCAGCTGAGCTCCACAGGAGCAAGCCTGCCCCCAGGCCATCCCCTCCGGAGAGAAGGATTGATTTTTGACTCATCCTTCATCCCACAGTGCAGGTGACACTCAGAGGAACAGGCACACCGACACCCTCTCTAGATACAGAGATACACTCAGACCTGCCACGCAGGGGACGCCTTCCCACGCTCCCCCACAGACCTACCACAGCAACCCACCCCACCACATACAGGCCCTGCAGAAACACTCCCCAAATACACCCCCTCACACACACACACATTGAACATCTCAATACACCTCCCTTCCACACAGACCCTGCATGAACCATATTCAGATGCAGCACATGAACTCCCGATGCCCTCTCTACACACACCACTATGCAAGAACCCCCCCAGCACTCCCCCTTACACACACACACACAGCACAACACACCTCCACACGCTCCTGGAGCACAAATCCCAACACACACCCTGTGCATGAACCCCCTTAAGGAATCCCGACACCTCCTCTGCAATTAACCCTCCTTACACCTCCCTCCACACACACACATATCAAACCCCAAATTTCACCAAGTCCAACCCCCCCAAAACACTCTTCTCCATACACACACCTCTTTCATTAATTTCCCCCTCTAAACACACTGCGTGAACTCCCAACGCACCCCTCTACACACTCCCCAAACACTGTAAAAACCCCTAACACCCCACCTTCCACACATCCACCATACACACTGCATGCCCCCCCAACACCCCACTCAAGTCCCTGCACAGCCCTGACCACACCCCTATACACACATTGTGCACGAACCCCTGAAAACACCCCCATACAGAGAGTGCATAAATCCTTTCCACCCCCATTACACATGCACTACATGAATCCCCCAGCACCCCTCCTTTTTCCATTCATACCCATCCACCCCAGTGGGAAACCCACATCACTCCTCAGCCACCCCCTGCACCCATCTGGGACCCCCATCCCAGCCTGGACAGACATGGGGACGCCCTCAGACAGCCCCCCAAGCGATGGACACAGCCATGTCTAGCCAAGAGTAAGACACACCCCTCTACCTCCACATCTGCACCCGAGCAAGTGTGCTGGGGGGACACCCCGGGGGTGTCAGCCCCTGCAGGACCACCCTCTCCCACACCTCTCTGGAGGGCAAGACCAACGGGCAGGTTCAGCACAGAGGGGCAGAAGCATCCCTGTGCGCCCGAGGAAATGTGACCTTAACGGCAGACACAAGTGGTGCAGCCCCCTTCCCACCCCGCCTCCTCACTGCACCAGACAGCGATGCTAATTACCTTCCTCCAGCTCATCCATGCTCCCAATCTTCCGAGACCCATCGATGGTGTAAATGTAACGGACTCCCTGAGGCAGATTAATGTTGTCGGACAGGGACCGGGTCAGGTCAGCCAGGAGAGCATCAAAACTTCGGAAGCGGTCAGAGGACACGGCATATACAATCCCCTTGAAGTAGCGGTCCCCATTGCGATAGAAACGCACCTTCTTGGCTTTCTTCTCATTACTCAGTGCCTGTAAGGTCCTGGTTCTGTAGAAGCTACAGTGAGCACTGTGAGTGGGGCTGGGCAACCCATTCATACGCGAGCCTCGCATGTTTCTGGACGCCTTGTCTCTTTCGTCAAAGTGTCCAAAATCAAGTTCCATAGTTTGGTGAACCCTAAAGATCTGAAGCTGAGCAGGAAGGAGATGGGGAGAGAAGGAGTGCAAAGGGACAGGTTAGAGCCAAGCAGAGCCACAATCTAGAGAGAAAAACGACACTGATGCAAGAGCTGTGTCTGGAGCAGGACAGATGTATTTGGGAAGCACCCCCTCCTCTGACCCAGATTTGTATTGATTCTGGGGACTAAGGGTAGGAGGGATCCTCACATTTTGAAAGGGATCCAACTACTGGGGGCAGGGAACACGTTTCCAGAGAGCTGTCTGCTCCTGCACCTGGGAGTTTTCAAAGTGCAGTAAATTGGGACTTGGGGCCAAAGGGATACATGGCAATCACAACTCAGCCCCAAAAAACTCATCCAAACAGCAGTTGGCAATGAATTAAACCTCTGAGCCCTGTGAGGTTTCCTTTGGCAACAGAAAACAAGGAGATCCCAGTAAGTCAGCCCTTCAATCTGTCGAATCACGGAAGGAACCAAAGCATCTGAATGTTTAACATTAGAATAAACTGGCATTTATGAAAGAATGGTCACAGGGGAATAAGCAGTTTCTTTGTGACAGCCTGTTCAATAAGGGTTAGCAATGAGATTCAGCCCACCCTTCCCCCTATCCGCAGCCCCCTCCTAGCCCATCAATCAATTCCCAGGACCAGCCTACATCTCTAAGAAGAAATGACTGGAAAGAAAAATCTGTCATTGAAAGGAGGCTTCGGTATGCTCTTTTCAGCCTGAGACTCCTCTGAATCACATTTCTGCTCCCTTTTAATGAGGAGGAGAAAATAAAGAGGCTATTTGCACCCCCCTTCCAGCCTTAAGTGATTTAATTGCTGGAAGTGCCCCTGCCCAAGGGACACACCGCCCCTGCTAGCTCACCTTTCATTGTTCTGAGCACGGGGGGCTCCCAGCGCAAGCCACTAGCACAGAAAAGCTGAGACTTGAGCTGACACCCAGCAAACAGGAATTTCTGCGTAGTCTCTGGTTTATGCTAAAGAACAACCTTTCTCCCGCACCAAACCTCAACACAAAAGGAGGAGGAACCCCCAACCCTGCAACAGAAAGACCCTTCCACTCCCCCAGCACGACCAGGAACGTGCAACTCACATATGTTGCTTGCATGTTAACACAGAGCAGAAAAGGGATTTACACCAGCACTTGGCAGCCAGGTATAAATCTAGGAGAAGCTGTTGCTACCTTTTCCCCACCCCTTACATTTGCCAGAACGAAGCTCACTCCCTGTATTTTACAATGTCAATGTGACCTGTGCAAGAAAAATCATTGTTCCCAGTCTGCAATAAAGCAGAAGATGACAATGCAGGTGATCTGCACAGAAACCCCAAGTTGGGAACATTTTCCCTACACTGCCAGTTGGGGTAGATTCGGTCTGGTGTCATGCACTGAACAATGAAACATCCAAGCAACTTGGGGAATGAATCAGAGGATGCAGGGGGTTTTGATTTTAAAATGAACTGCAGATGCTGTAAGGTACTAAGAGAAAGATTCCTCCTTTCTATCTGACATCTGTTACTTTTCTGCATGCAAGTCACTCAAAAAAGCTCTACTCACCGGTTTTCAGCGCGCAGGGTGGAGATGCTGAGAGAAAGAAAACCAGGCTCACTCTGCCTTTGTTGTCTGAGCTCCAAGCAAGAAATTCCTGCCAGGGTGGATGAGACGCCTCCTAGGTCCTAGTGCCTTGTTCTATCCCTTCACGGTAACTTTGCCTCAGTGGTTTTTGCTCTCACCATCAGTAGTCTGCTTGTAGTCTTCTCTGTATTTGAGAAAAAAAGGGCATGCTCATTCCAGCTCTGGATATGTTAACGGATGGGTAAACAAAAAGTTTAAAGGGGCAAGTTTTGGGGTGATGTTCTGAAGGATGCAAACTTCCCCTTGGCTCTAGCTTCACCAAGAAAGCATCTGGCCCCACTGAAAAAAAAGAGCATAATCAGACTGATGCACCAGTATTATAGGATTACCAGTACAGGGAGGTCATGGCCACAATCCTACAGTGTGTTACAATGCTGGCACAAGACTCCTATGCGTTAGCAAAGCAACTAAGAAAAAAGTTGACCAGTGGAACTGGGCACAATCCCACTCCTGTACTGGTTTTACACAGCATTCATGGTTTACACTGGCAAGCAGAAAGGGAGAATTCACTTGGTGGTTCTGCATGTGGTGCCCCTGAATAATTTTTCTCCGTTAACATTGGACACAAGCCAAAGCCAGAGCTCTGAATCCCAGTTCATTCAAATCCCCAAGGGGTTCAGGATGGAGTCATTCAAGACAAGCTTAACCCAACAGATTCAACCTGGCTCGTATCCCAAACTAAGAGAAGTTTATTTTCTGATTCCATTGCAGGAGGACTCAGCTGTTACAAAATTGTACTAGGCTCTTTCACTTTGACAGCAAAATCTTTCACCTGCTTTCTGGATGGAGATTTCTATCCTGCTGTTAGGAGAGCAGCACCACTAACCCCGCTTCTAACCCCACTGGTGCTGGTCCCATCTTTATGTTAGAAAAGAACATGATCTGGAAATGGGAGGATCTTCCCATCTGTAGAAGGAAATCTTTCCTAACAAAGCTGTGTCTGTTTTGAATGAAAACATCAGATTTTGTCATTTTGGCACATCACAGCAGCATCACATTTACACAGAAAAAGTTAGTATTTATTCCAGCTTTGTCTGCCCTGTACATGATAGTGCAGGCTACACTGACACAAACCCCCTGAGAGCTCATTTTTATTTGCTGGCAACTTTCACACACGACATTTGTAAATTTTCTTATTCCCTGAAACCATCCTTCTATTCAAAGGCTCACGTGCATCCTCCACTAAAGCTCTTGGCTGCTCCCTTATGTGCTTGGTGAGATCACTACAGAGAAGACCACAGATCTGCTCTCCTTCCTCAGGAATTAGCACTTGAGAGGACCACAGGAAAGAGCAGGGTCTGTGCTCTCCAGGGCATATTTCAGTAGGTCTCTGGATACAGATGCAAGAGGTAGGCGGGACTTTAAGCCTTCTCCTTCCCATTAGATGCCATTCCAAATTAGAGAATACCTGGCCATTCATCACCATGTGCTTAGTCTGTCCAGGATTAACCATTCTTCTCTATACCACAATACTGATGCAAATATAAATTTATTCATACTTTTAAAATGTACCAAAGATACAAATCATTATGCATGTGCTAAGTACAGTAACAGCAAGAATAAAGGAAACCAAATTCAGTCTTCAGTGATGCACAGAGCTTTGACAGAGAAGAGGCAGACTGTTGGGGATGATGTCTAAGGATCTGGATACTACCCCAGGGTAACCTGGCAGGATGTTGTAAACCCATGCAGTCAGCGGAATTGGACAACTTATTAATCTCCCAAGTTTGACTTGTATGGAGAGTTCTGAGGACAGCAAAGGGTCTCAAACAGCATTAACAGATGGCTCTTGATTTCTTTCCACATCTGAGACCATACCCACTGGTGAGAAGATGAAGCATGTCTATATGGACATGTCTGCTCAGGACACTGCCAGAAGATTTTTGGAGCATGGGCACTTCCTTTTAAAAGCAGAATTGCTTCAGCAAGAGACCTAGTGTTTGTTCCTGACTGAAGGGTAAGTTTTCTATAGGCAATGATGGTAATGCTCATCTTGGGTAAAACCTCAAGTTATTCCTAAAAGGTGCCCAAATCACCTTCAGTACAGTTGTCCTCCTGTAATCCTGCCATGAAACAAGAAGGATCTCGGCAGCCAGAGCATCATCAGAGAAAAGCCCTGAAGCCAGATTGATTTCACATGTTCTTAGTGGAATCGCTCCATATTTGCTTCTCTTCAAATGAGAACATGATCACCTCATACTACAGGCATTGGCTGGACTATGCAATAAGGCATAGAAATAAACAGCTATTTCTTGATGAATGTAAGGGCCTGCTCCTGACTTCATTTCTGTAGGTAAGGCACAAGAGCTTCTTCACTGGCCTTAAGGAGTTAATGCTAGTCAAAATGTATTTACATCAGAAGAGACTCACCCCCTGAGACACCATAATCTAAACAATTTTAGGCAGCATGAGTGATTGAGAATTGGAAAGAAAATCCTTCTTCCCATCAATAATTTCATCTAGCTAAAAAGGAAAGATAAATTTAGCTCTTCAGATTAAATTATCTGCTTTAAATCAGGTGAATCATCTTTCCTCCAGGAAGCTAACATTTAGACTTTTGCCTGTGTAACTAACTCTGTATGAAGACGTGTTTTTTGACATTGCTGAGCAACTGTGATACTTTGGAAAGGGACAGACTGCCGGTAAAAGGGATTTTGTGACTGTTTTGTGCTAACTTCTTCACATATACCTAGAAAATCCAGTTTCTAGCATCATTAGGAGTTGCAGTCTTAAGTACTCTCTATGTCAATGCCCAGTTGCTTTGTTATACATCATCCTGACTTCTATAGAAAACTGCATCTGATAGCGTAGCATGTTCTCCAATTAGGATGTAAGTTAGGGTGATAAGTAGCCAAGGTCTAACTGCACCACAGATGAGAATTCTGGAAAAATTTCAATCAAGTGACCACTGCTTTTGAAGGAAGTCTTGGATCAACATTTTCAAGTCAGTCTATTTAGATGCACATGTTTAATTACATTTCTTATTTTAACCTCTGTTCTTCTGAACTGCTTTGAAGATGTCATCCCTGATCACTGCTTTCAAAGCTTTCCTTGATGTGAACTTACATGCTAAAACCCTCTGAAATGACAAATTACTATTTCAGGGTTCTGCCAAATGTGTCAAGGTACTCAAACTGAAAACTGACAAACTGAAAGCCCATAAAGCCAATGGCTCAGTCTTGACCCTATACAGCAACAGGATTTAAACCTGAATCTTCAAAAGAGCTGACAGTTCATCGAAGAATTATCTTATATCAGACTATAGAGTTAAGTCTCTCCTACATAATACTATGAGCTAATAAGCAACGGGAACTTGGCAGACTTTCACCACATAACATTTGTTTCCTTTGGAGATTTATTTTTACAGGGACCACACACATCTGAAAGTCTTTTAAATACCAATGCTAGTGAGCCAAAGTCAGCTCAGCCGCTGGGGAGAGAAGGGTGGAGGAATATTTCCATAGCATAGTTTCACCACTCCAAACCTTGTCACCATCTGCAGAGGCTGTTCAGACTTTGAAGTCAGAGCGCTGGGCCCTTCTACAGCCTGAATCACTGGAAATCCCAGGGAGCAGCAGGGACAAAGTTATCAGTCTGGGGAAGGAGGAGAGGGTGGAAGCAGAAACTGGGCTCCAAGGCCACTGCCAGCAGCTGGCCGGTGTGGGGTTCCTCATCTGTGCTCCACAGCACCAGTATCCCTTAGGTGAGACCTGTCACTCCTCCAGACCCCAGAGGCTGTGCTGAGTCAGTGCTGCAGCCTCACACCCTTGGCAGATGCCCTCAATCTCAGCAGATGACATTGGCTTCAGATAAGCTCCTGGTGAAATTTGGGAGAAAGAGGTATTTACATCCTCTGAGGGATCAACAGGAAGCAGGCTTCAAGTGAAAAGGCCATTCCTTGTGCTAATAAAACCTTTGTAAGTATCTGGAAACAATGCAGCTCATAATGAGTTATTCAATGAACTCACTCAAGACATTCCCAACACGTCCAGATATAAGAAAGTATTAAAACACGCAACAGTCATCCAAAAGAAAAATACCTTTTGCACTAGATTTTTTCTGGATCCATCCCCTCCCTACTACAAGCAAATCAGCACAATCAATAAATCTTTCCCAGCAGAAAACAAATTCCCTGATAACAGAAAATGAAGCACCCCCACCCCAGTACACACCTTATGGTATCTTGGGTAAATCCTGCCAGACCCAATGAGTTCCACAAGCCAAATTCTGGTGGCAGTTCAGTGGCAGCATTTTCCCTTAACAGCAATTTGCAAAGCTTGCAGAAAGCCATGGAAACGTCTGCCACATGCATTGCCTGTACCCTGGGGGACATGCAGAACCTCACAGAGGTTGTCAGTACATTTTTGCTGACCAAAATATGCCTGCAACTCCTAGCCAAGGTCATAACAAAGGAAACCACAAGAAATCCAGATGTCTCCTTTCTCTGAGGTTGTCCATGGGCTGCATCATAGTAGCTAAGAGACTTACGACCAAGAATTTAATAACTTCTCAATAATTTAATTTTATACTGTAATTCTAACTGAGTACATGATTGCCAGGCTCTCTCAAAATGCCTGCTGAATGTAACTTTGGTTTGCAGGACTTCCCTGATGGAATATTAAATGATGGAAAGGAAAACCCCATCAAAGCCGTCATGGGGGATCATGTCACACTCAAGTTGGAAATGCAAGATGTTTCCTTTCAAACATAGATCCCTTCTGTCACTCTGAAGGAAGTGACAGTGAAGTCAGGTGACACTGGGGGAGCATTTGTAAAAGATGCCCAAACAGTGCATCTTATAAACTTCAAAATCACAACAATAGACCCTTTCAGAAGTTGTTTTCCACAAGAGACTTCCACTCAGTACACTCAAACAACATCATCTCAGACCAAGCCCAACAGAGGCTGCAGGATTAGCCATATAAGTGTCCTCGGCTAATACCTTCTCATTACCAAATAGTGAATGCATGTGATCTACAAAATTAGCATTTTAAATAGAGGACAGAAAGATGCCTTCAGTGGCCTTAGGAGACATAAAGAGCTTTTGAGGTCTGATATTCAGCATGACGTAGGACAAAGACTAGAGGTCAAAAGAGGGCAAATTACACCAACCTGGATTTCACACAGCCTATCCGGGTCTCATTTTGAACTTTAATATTACAAGCATTTCTCAGGTCCATGCACCCCAACACATTGCCCATAAGTAGTCTCAATTCAGGTCCACACCGTCTTTGGAGCACACGCCCCTTACTGGTAGAAGGCTCACCCTCTGGCACAGCCTGTATTTACGCCAACACATCTGGCCTCTGGCAGCAGAGCACGGGTGCTGGAAAACTCCCAGGGTAGCTATAAGGCTCTAAGGAAACCTGTCTCTTGGCAGGAGATGAGTAATCAGTATTTAGAGTGTGGATTCTGGCTGAGCTCAGCTGTTGTGTAGAGGCTTTGAGCTGTCAGCTACATAGTAGGAATAATTGTCATTCAGCTTGCTCACCTCCTTCTACCAGCAGAAACAGCTGAGAGATAGAGGCAGCTCAAAGATTTTTAGGCTCTCCAGGAAAGAAGAGAGCAGAGTGGGGAAAGAGCAGAGTGGGGAAAGAGTGCTTTTGTGCTGGTGTTTTATTGTTTGCAGGGGATGATTTCAACCTGTTTTATCCTAAAAATTCACAGAAAATGGTGATTTTTCATGGCTGCAGATATTTCTTAGCTATTTTGCTACTGTTCTCCAGGCACACATATCATTTATCTATAATAAACTATTGATAGTCATTGCTTTGCATCTATATTGAAATTTAAAGGTAGATACAGCAATGAAAAAAACTCATTTAGCTAGATTAAAAGAAAAACTTACCTGCTCAAAGTCTCATGCAAAGTAGAATACACGAGTACACTGAAAGACCATTGTTTAAACATCAATGAACTGAGATTTCTTGTTTGCATAGCTGCAGTCTCTCGCTCTAGGAAAATGCAGACTCATCGCAGTCAGGCAGAATGGAAAAACAATAAAACACGGTATAACATACAAGGTCAGCACTGACATCTTCAGTCCCTTTCTCCAGCAACCAGACCCCACACTGCAAACTATCCTAAACTAAACCAAATCTGATTCTTCTTCTCCCACAATTACTACCAGGCTTTGAAAAGCTGGGTCTTGCAGGCAGCAGACAGCAACACCCTGTTTGTTTCTAGTACAAGGCACTCTTGAGCACTGCGAGCATGGGAAGGAAGCAGGTTCCAAACACATGCTGACATCCAAAGCCATGTCCCTACCAGCTATTGATATATCCAGGGATTTTAGATACTTCCTGAGAACCTACATAGAGCTACATGTATGTTTTATCTTTAAAGCAAAGGTTACAGTGATGGAAACATTTTAAGACACTGCCTTCTCAATAGCTCTATCTCAAGTACTAAAACTCTGATCTGAACTTCTGCAGCTCTTCCCCTGTTCCCTCCATGTATACCAGAGTTGTGCTGACAAGTGAGAGATGGCTTCAGGCAGAAGTTCTCCTCCTTGTCTACAGTGTGACCATCAAGAGACAAGCATGGGGCATCCTCCTGCTCCATTAATGTCCCTGAACACACTCACTAGAGAGAAGCATCTCATCCAGCAGGGAGGCAATGACTATCAGTGCTTTGGTGCTGACCTTTTGGGAAAAAAAATAGCACCCTTTTTTTTCTTTTGAACGTCTGGAGCTTGCTGAAAACTAGGTCATTGTTTCACATTGCAGGGGAGTACTAGACGATGATTTGGGAGCTATCGGGCTAGAAGGTGACATTAGAACCTCCTCAGTGCTGATTCTGATGCTATTTTATCTTCAGATTATGCAGGTTCTGTGCATTAGGAATCCCTCCCAATGTAAGACAAAAAATTATTACACACTGCTCAAAGATTATTTGATCTTTCTCATCAGATGAAATCCCAGCCTGGAAAATTTTGTGAACCACAGTATAATTGAGCAGGAGAGTAAGAACCATACCAGAACATCAGGACTAGTATCCCAAAGTTTGGATCAAGAACTAGATCAGAAAAAACTCCTGGTCTTATCTGAAAGTACTGTCAACTACATTTCGGATTCAATGAGCTCTCATGCTACCCAATACCAGCTATGTAAGCACTCAAATTGAGCAAGGATAGTAGGAGCTCAGGCACCAGATAAAGCAGGTTTCCATTTTAGACTCAATTGTAAGCGGTTTTTGGTCACCACAGAGCTAGAGCCAAAAGGCAGCTACTTGCAAGCTGCAAGCAAATAGGAATGCTTCCTGTGACCTCAAACTCCAGAGAAATGAGCCCTAGAGCCACTTATAGTTGAGTGTGTAAATGTGACCTGCTCTCCCTTCATTATGAATTTGAGGATATTCTTTACATGGGATGCATGGGGGTAAGTGGCTCAAGTCTGAAAAATCAACTGATGAAATGCTGTGGTAGTGTAAAAAAAAAATTAAAAAAAAATAATAAAAAAAACCAGGTTCAATCCTGGCTAGCTGCAAGAAAAGGGTATCAGCAGCAGACTGCCTTTACCACGGGCCCTGTGGGCTGTAACCACAGTCCTCTCCTCCATTAGCATCACCTAAACTACGAAGGCAAGGGCCCTCCTGCAGCAACAGGCTTCAGCCCCCAGTGCTGCGTGTGCATTAAGTCCCAGCAGAACGTCACCATCCCACCTTTGTACCATGAGATGATGGTATATTATTACATAATTGCTACAGCTACTACTTTTGTTCATCTCTGCTTTATTCTAACTGTCAGAGAAAGGCAGATTTGCAGACTGTAGCCCCACTACAGAAACAGGGTACAGCCGTAAATACTAACAGGCCATTGTTTTATTCTTTGTACCCATGAAGTGCTTTGCTGCTCCGAGTTAAATATTTATTCTGTTTCCAATTAGAAATCCAAACTGCTTGTTGTATTAGGTGACTTCCACTCACTACGCAACCCAACAAATATTTTCAGTTTGATCCTTACAGTTATTAACCCTGAAAGCACATGGAACGCTCTGCTCAAATACCTCTTATTCAAGACTAATTCAAGGCCCACACCGCAATGTGAATAGTCTTTGCATGTCTCCGGGGCATGGTCATGACTTGTTTCATTGTGGTCACCCTGCAACAATCCAGCCCTCAGCACTGCCGACTGGCCCAAATCTCCAGTTTGTGGGCTAAGTCTGTAGACATAACCCTGAAAGAGAATTATGAAAGGCACTGCTTGTCTCACTTTTAGCCCACACAAGCCCAGTCATCTCCAAGTTGGTCATGCCAGAGATCCTCTCATTCTTTTCTTTATGGCACTTTTCCCTCACTTCACTTCGAGATATCCATTTCAGGCCTCTTTCCTCGCCTCCTCCACAGAGGTGTGAAAGGGGGACCTGCAGAGAGAGGTCTAGTTGTACTTCCCGCGGTGCTGATCATGTTCGACATCGCACACACACCATCCTGCACACTGGCTCGCTGTGAGGTTGGCAGATGTGACAGGAAATATCTGTGAGGCACATATGATGCATAAGTTCAGTGCACACAGGGTACCCCCACTGTGCCTTGCAAAGCAGCTCAGACCTGCAGAGTGCCCATGCGAGCTCAGGTGCTGGCCAGCAATCACACTTTAAGGACCTCCCTGCAACCCTCATTCATGCTGTGTGCCACTTCCTTGTGCCATAGGTGTCTGTAAGACAACAACGATGCCACCCTGTGGTAAATCTAAGCATCAGGAGTGGGAACGGTGATCCCTGTGGAGGCCCTGATCAGTTTGGAGTGACTGCTGCTCACCACCGTGCTGTTGGATCCCCAGAAAGGAGAGGAAGGACACATGGGGATGACAAGCAGTCACAATGCTCTAGTAGCAGCACTGCTGTAGCTGTGGGCCATGAAATCCCAGGAAGGACTTGCAGGAACAATAGCCAGTCCATCTTTTGTGTGGACTGCTATAGCAAGAAGGAAATGAGTCACCTCTCCTTCCACCCCTTGGCATGGCAGCAAGAAGCTAGGAAAGGAAAGATCCTGGCTTTTTGGCTTGGTGATATGCAAGGACACTGCAAGCTCTGAAGCACGCCCGCTGCCCCCCAATCCAGTGAGCAGTAGCATAGGTCTCATCTTTACCCAGCTTACAGCTACCACTGTGTAATGGATGTTTATCATCATAATATGCAGTGTCTGTTCAGCGTTACATTACATCTTGCTAGAAGTAAAGTGGTCACTTGTGATGAGAAATTCAGGTAAAGCTGAACAAGACATTTAATATTTAATGATAAAGGATTTAATTCAAAGGAACTGATAGCCGATAGTCTTGTGTTTCAACTTCCTCTTTGCAATCCAACTTCTATAACTTGGTTATTCTTCCTACAAGTTTCAGCATGGATGTATTGGGTTTGCATGGCAAGGTTTTGGTAGTGGGGAGGCTGCAGGGGTGGCTTCTGTGAGAAGATGCCAGAAGCTTCCCCTGTGTCCGATAGAGCCAGTGCGACCCAGCTGATGGACCTGCCACCGGTCAAAGCTCAGCCCATCACCCACGGTGACAGCCCCTCTGTGAGAACATAGTCAAGAAGGGGGGTAAAACACCACAGGAGCAGCAGCTGGGAGAGAGGAGTGAGAATATGGGAGAGGAACAACTCTGCAGACACCAAGGTCAGCAGAGAAGGAGGGGGAGGAGGGGATCCAGGCACCAGAGCAGAGATTCCCCTGTAGCCTGTGGCGCAGACCATGGTGAGGCAAGCTGTCCCCCTGCAGCCCATGGAGGTCCACAATGGAGCAGATATCCAGCTGCAGCCCATGGAGGACTCTGCACCAGAGCAGGTGGATGCTCAAAGGATGCTGTGACCTTATGGAGAGCCCACGCTGGAGTAGGGTCCTGGCAGAACTTGTGGACCCATGGAGAGAGGAGTCCACGCTGGAGCACATTTGGCTGGCAGGACTTGTGACCCCATGGGGGACCCATGCTGGAGCAGTCTGTTCCTGAAGTACTGCACCTCGTGAAAGGGACCCATGCTGGAGCAGTTCGTGAAGAACTGCAGCCCATGGGAAGAACCCACACTGGAGAAGCTTATGAAGTACTGTCTTCCATGGGAGGGAACCCAGGCTGGAGCAGGGGAAGAGTGTGATTTGATTGGTAATAAATTAATTTCCCCAAGTCAAGTCTGTTTTGTCCATGATGCTAATTGCCGAGTGATCTTGCTGTCCTTATCTCGACCCGTGAGCTTTTCATTGTACTTTTCTCCTCCTGCCCAGCTGAGGAGGGGAGATGATAGAGCAGCTTGGTGGGCACCTGGCATCCAGCCAAGGTCAACCCCCCACAACACACTAAGCACACACTTCCAAGAGCCTAACAACAAGGCAAACTCAATCTCAGCAAGCTCATGTGAGCCTGTGAGCTTTGAGCTTCTCTCAAATCATTTTGAATGGTTAGTCAGGCCTGGACCACTGCTTCTTGGCAACGATGCAGATAGATTTATACATACCTTGCAGTTTGCACGTTGGGATTTACCATATCTAAAGTGGAAAAGGAACACAAACATACTCTGGTTTTTGCCTTACAGCATCATTAAAAGCAGAATGACCCTTGCTTAAACTATACTGGCTTATAATTTGAGCTATTTCTAGGGAAAACAAGCCCCAGAGATGGAATTTTAGCTTAGTCAATATTGCATTGAAACATTAGCTGTAATGTGACTTGATTCAAGTCAGACCAAATGAAGGATCTGCAGACACTAATTATTTTTTTGTTTTATGTGGCCCATTGGGTGATGATACTAAGAAACCACTTCAAATTAGAACAGATGCTAGGACCAGGCTCCCTACACGACAACACAGCTTTCTTCCCTTTAATGCAAGGTCTGCTAAGCCAGCACAGACAATTGGTTGAAGGACTTATAAAACACCTGAAGAAACTAAGTTATCGGGCACTTTCATTTCAGGCTTGCTTGACCCCCTTTTGTAGGTGTCCTATTTGCTACCCCCAGTAGGAAGCAGTTAAATGCAGTGCCAGCAGATGGCAACGCAATAAGAGTTTCGGTTTCTAACAGCTGTTTGAGCCGTGCAGGCCCGCAGCGCGGACAGCCAAAAGCATCCGTTTTCTGCCGGAGCAAAGTAGCAAGAGGATCACAGAAGAACTTCTGTGTCATTCCAATTAAATCTTTGAAGGATCTCAGAGACTAAAGAGAATATCCGACTGTTTTAGACTGGACCCAACCACTCTGCAATAGAGACACCTCCGTGGTATTACCCAAATAACCCATTTTGGCAGCCTTTAACTCATTCCATAAAATTCTTACTAGCTTCTCAATGCTAACACATGGGAAGTTCACACCACATGCACGTGGTCACTGACTGCTGTGACTTTGTGGTGTCAGTCTCCCTTTTTACTCCCACACCCTTGATGAAGACTTGATGCCAGTGGTTTCCTTTGAGCAGTGCTGTCTAAAGCACAGCTTTGAATTCACACACATTGGCACTTCAGGCAGCATAAAATCAGGTGCATGCAGCCCATTTTCTACTAGTCCCCATGCCCAGGATTTCCTTTTGGCTAACTCTAGGATAAGTCCTACTTCATGCTGTGAATTGCTATTCAGGAGCATTTCCTTCTTCCTTCAACACCTTGTGGTATTGGGTGGTTAGGGTTTACATGCAGAAAACATTTTAAATATTGCTTTAAGCGTTCACAGTGTTCCCATATTTCAAAGGCTGTTAGGTAGCAGGTCTGATGTTCCCCGCAGAGCTAATCTACTGCCTCTTTTGAAGGAGCAATGCTTGCCCACAGCCACAGGACCAGGGTGTCCAGGGACATATCAGAACCCCAAGGACTGAAGCTAGAGCACAAATTCAGACAAGTCACAACCCATGACCCACATGCTCTTCATCCACGTTTCTGTTAATAGCTCAGCTCTATACCGAGAAAGAGCCCAGCTCAACATGTCTGCTTGCTGATTATGCCTTACCAGCCTGGCCTACTGTCCTGGTTTGAGGTAAAACAGAACCAATTTTCTGTTCAGTAATTCTACTTTTTAGCTAAGCCTCTTCTAACTCACTGAACTCTCTGAAATTAACAGCATGTTGTCCAGACACTGTTCATTCCCAGAGTGATAAGTGTTCATTCCCTGATTTTTTCTCATTTATGCCAAGGAACGGGATGCAGAGAGGCTCCTGCTTATCCTTATTGCTACCACAACCAAGGCCAGCCAACTTGGTTACTTGCCCCGTTGGAGGGTGGGAAGCAGAAAAGCGTAGAGGGGTTGCACCTGCGGGGAGGAGCAGACAGGACAGCTGACCCAAAACTGACCAACAGGGTATTCCATCCCATCTGCCTCATGCTCAGTATAAAAGCTGAGGGATCAAAGGGTCAGCTCTCTTCCTTCAATGGCCGGCTTCCACGGAGGACTCTCTTCATCTGCCTTTGATCTCAATCTGTGCATTCCTGAATCCAGACCCAGAATCCAGGTCCTCTCCATCGCTGAGTCCAGTCTGGGACCTTCCCCATGCCTGCCGGTGACACGATTGTCATCCCAGGAGCTAGATACAGTTTGGTATATATTGTATGTATTTCATTATTTTATTTTTTATTATTTTATTGATATTTTCATTAAAGTAGTTTACTTTCTTTTTTAAACCCATAATTCTCTTTCTCTGTCTCCCTCCTCTCCTTGGAGAGAGAAGTGGGGGAGAGCATCTGCCATTCATTTCAATGGCCAGTCCAGCTCAAACCATGACATCTACACAGAGCACATGAGGAATATCTGTTCAAGATTAGAGTCCAGTCTATTCTTGAGCCTGTGCTTCTGCATTTACAAAGGAAAGAGTTTAGATCTGAAACTGTGAAGACTGCTCAGTCTTCCCAGCACACAAACAAACCTTGAACCCAGGCACATGCTTCACCAACATGAGTTTTCTTGAGAAGGGATGAAAAATTGAAAAATATCCTTACATAGGGTGATAACTACCAGGACACACATGGAAGGACTACTTGAAGTGACCATTTTGGAGTCATTAAAAGGGATAGGAGTGAGGCATCTAGTGAGGGAGGAGATTACAGCAACATCTAGCTAATTAGTAGGGTAGGAGAGAGGAGGTCCCATTCATTGAACTACTAATAGAGCTGGTGCTTTTAATTAGGATCTGGAGTTGCTGTGTTGGAGAGCTGCTCTCCATCCCCTCACCCAGGATAGAGATTAGCAGTAGTTTTATGCTAATTTATGTTGGCTGAAAAGCTAGTAATTTTAGGAAATGCGTTTAGATTTCAGAGGGGCTGCTTATTAATATTAATCTCAGCTCCTATAAATATATTTCTAATCCACTGCAGGATTTAGTAGGTTGTGGATGTCATATGTGTCACTGTGCACATTGGATTTGTTACAGAGCAGGGGTCATGTTAGGTCATGTGGGTCTCAGAGAAGTGAGCCTATGTTGTGACAGAGACAGATGCTAGCTCACTAGCTGTGTGATGTGGAAGCTGGCGTATCTGTGTTTCTGCTACAGCAATAGGAGCTGGACAAGTCCCAGGACAAGCACACTGACGTCTCATAAGCAGCTGCCACAAGCAGCAGTCCTTTTCTCAATCTCTTGGGCTTCCCATATTTCTGGCTTCTCATACTAACTTCAAGTTATTGCTCCTTAACAGAGAAGGCACATCCCTGCTTTTTCTTATGCTTCTTCAGGGGGTCTCACAGCAAAACTGCTTCTGAGCCTCCCATTTGCGTAATAACTCGTCTCTCAGTCTTGTGTTTCCTAAACACCTTTGTACATCCCTTTGTCCCAAAGGGACTTAGATAGCTCTAACCCAGACTATACTTGTTGATGCAAAGCAATTACCCATCACAGTTTCAACTTTGCTACTCCCTACCAAAACTCTGCTCTCCAGTTTAGCCACAACTCAGCAGAATATAGACATCCCAGAACTGGCACAATTTTCTAGACTCACCCCACTCACACCCCCATGCACTGACCTTTCCACATGCTTCCACTCACTTTCCCATTGATAAGAACTGGTTCCAGAATAAGAAAACTTTTTTCCTGTGACTGGCCCAAACCAGTTTCAGCCACAGCAGGAGCAGAGAATTCATTGGTTTGGCTGCCCTATTGTAAAGCTTCTGGTGTCTGCAAAGCGTCCAAGAGGGTACACAATGGGATCCATGAGCAAAATCATGACATACAAGATTGAAAGCCTTGGATCCAAGGAAATAAGATTTCATAGAATATTAGAATGGTTTAGGTTGGAAGGGACCTTAAAGATCATTTAGCTTCAACCCCCCTGCCAGGGGCAAGGACACCTCCCATTAGACCTGGTTGCTCAAAGCCCCATCCAACCTGGCCTTGAACACTTCCAGGGACGGGACCTCTACAACTTCCCTGGGCAACCTGTTCCAGTGCCTCACCACTCTCATAGTGAAAAACTTCCTCCTAATATATAATCTAAATCTACCTTCTTCCAATTTGAAGCCATTACCCCTTGTCCTATCACTACATGCCCTTAGTGAAGCCGTGTTGGCTACCACCTATCACCTCCTTATTTTCCATGTGCTTTAGCAGAGTTTCCAGGAGGATCTGCTCCATGATCTCGCTGGGAACAGAGGAGAGACTGACTGGCCTGTAGCTCCCCGGGTCTTCTTTTTAACGGTTTTTAAAAATGGGGGTTATGTTTCCCTTTTTCCAGTCAGCGGGAACTTCACCAGACTGCCACAACTTCTCAAATATGATGGATAGTGGCTTGGCAACTTCATCCACCAGTTCTCCTACAGTGGGCGGTACCTCATTCTCCCAGTCCCTGCCTTTACCTCCTGCAACTTGGGTGGTGTGATTAGAGCACTTACCAGTGAAGACTGCGGCAAAAAAGTTGTTGAGTACCTCTGCATTCTCCATGTCCTGGGTGACCAGGTCTCCCGTTTCCTTCCTGAGTGGGCCCACATTTTCTCTAGTCTTCCTTTTGTCACTGATATACCTATAGAAGGCTTTCTTGTTGCCCCTGACGCCCCTGGCCAGATTTTACTCTACCTGGGCTTTAGCTTGCCTAACCTCATCCTTGGCTGCCCGGACAATTTCTCTGTATTCCTCCCAGGCTACCGGTCCTTTCTTCCACCCTCTGTAAGCTTCCTTCTTCTGTTTAAGATTGTCCAGGACCTCCTTGTTCATCCAAGCAGGCCTCCTGGTGTTTTTGCCTGACTTCCTCTTTGTCAGGATGCATCGCTCCTGAGCTTGCTGGAGGTGATCCTTGAATATTATCCAGCTTTCTTGGGCCCCTCTTCCTTCCAAGGCTTTATCCCACTGTACTCTACCAAGCAGATCCCTGAACAGGCCAAAGTCTGCTCTCCTGAAGTCCAGGGTAGCAAGCTTACTGTGTGCCCTCCTCACTGCCCTAGAGCACTGAAACAAAACACAAATACCATTCCAAACAACCACTAGTAAGTTACTCACAAGCTGGGAGAGGCTGCATCCCACAGGCTAGCAGAAGAGCTTTTGGTTCCTTTACGTTCTGCACACAAGATGCAAAAACCAGCCTTGGAGTAGATAAAACTAAAGGTGAGCCATCCTAAAGTCATCATCAGACTAACACCACCAAGGAGAAGGGGTGCTTCTACACCTTTGTTAGAACCAGCCTGCTCCATGCCTCAGTCAGGAAGTCCTGGAGTAGATTCAGAGTGATGTAAAGAAAGATGTCTTAACTAGCAGGGAACACATCTTTCAGAAATGAAGCAGGCAGTAACTCATTCTAGTATAACTATTCCCTGAAGTAAGTAACATTGGATTTGTTTCTGGAATAACTAGCTCATTACCTCAGCCTGTGGCAGAAGCAGCAAGTGCCAGCCATCTGGAGTGCTAGATGGCCTGTTGCCAGCATAGCTCTGATGCTGGGGAAGCGGTGGGGAGCAGGGGTGAGTTAGAGCAATGAGCACATGCACAGTGTACACAGAAGGGAGAGTAAGGGAAGGAACATGCATGAAAAAAACTAAGGAGGAGAGAACTACTCTTAAAGAGCCTGTAACTGATGTCTAACTAAGAGCAAGCAGATGCTGGAAACAGGATTATTTCCAGTCTGTTTGCTAGCAGGAAGACAGAAGAAAAGGTAAGCTAACCAGAGAGCAAGATTAGGAAGAAAAAAAAAAAAATTAGAGCACCATTCAGGAAAGTGCTTAATTCACTGCACTGAGTCAGGAAGTTCCATAACAGTGAAAATACTATGACCTGAACACCAAAACCACACCAGGGGCATCACAACACAGTTCTCTGCCATACTTGCAGACACAAAGCTTGTCTCCCTTGCTAAGGCAGTGTAGGGTCTGCAACACTTTGCACACAGAATTCCTGTGGACTTCGCTTAATGTCGTTGGCACAAGCCATCACACAGGCTTTCCTTGCCTTGTTCTGCTACTACAGCACAAAAAGTACTCAGGTAGAATCAGGTCTTTTGCACAGCCCAAAGCATTTTTTCCTTTTCAGGTTAAAAGCCAGTACTATGACTAATTTGTCAGCATAAAAACAGCTGCTGTCCAGCCACACACAGACACTTTCTAGGAACACAGGTACAGACAAACAAAAAAAACCCCAAAACCAAACAACAACACCTCCCACCCATTAAAAAAAAAAAAAAAAACAAAAACCCAACCTAAAAGAAACACTATTTACTACATACAGAAATAGGCTTCGGTGTCAGATCCTAGTGACTTTAACAGAGCAAAAAATAATCATCAGACAAGCAACCCACTCTCTATTAGGGTTTACATACCTATTAAATAGAGACTTGCTGGCAAAAATTGGTTCAAAGCAAAGGCCAGGTGTGGCCATTCAGAATACATACACGAAATAGGGTTGGATGATTTCCTCAATTTTTCCCTAGTACTTACTGATACCAGTAAGATAAAGCAAGGCTATGGTAGAGAAATTACAACGGTCTGGCAGTATAGAAGTTTTGCAGCAACATACTATACAAGAAGCCTATTCCTCTTTTCTGCTGTTATGGTCTCTTAAAGTCTGAGCTCTTTGTGCTGCAAGGGGTTACAGTCAAAATCTGAATATATCAGGGCAGCTGTGTCTGCCTTCTGTTGATGTGAGGCTATCAATCAGCCTGTGGTACTCTCCTCTTAAAAAATCAAGGCCCCTAGTGAGTGCCCCCCCGTTTTTCTTTCCTTGTTCCCTCAGGCTCCTTAAAGAAAACTGCTCTACTGTTTACGAAACTGCACGTGAGAGTCATGCCTCCAGCGAGCTAATGCAATATTGCTGTGCTGCAGAGCGAGTACCCCTTTCTCTGGAAGCAGGGGAGAACAGAGCTTTCCCTGTAAAGGACAGGCAAGTTGTTTTTTAGGTGAAACATGACAAAGAGTTTTGTCTTTTCCCCCCAGACTAAAATGTGCTAGTTTGGGCTGATTCTAGGGAGGAAATGTTATATCACCAGATGATCAGGAGACCAGCAGCTAACACTGATTTAGCCAGCCACAAACTAGGAAGCTAGATCAGATCAGGGTTCATCTGATTTTGTTTGTCACAGAAAAAGCAAGACAGCTGCTTCTGAAGCTGCTGTAAAACCTGAGTAGTAACACTTGGGCAATAACCTACCCCCAGATGGTTGGTGGTTGCCCCGTGCTCCAAGTTTTGGTAGCCGCTGATGCTGCAGCAGGACCCTTTTACATCAGCTACCAGCTTTTGTGGTCTTGGTTTTTAATTGTATTTTCTGCTGAAGATTCTCAGTGAATCTGCACTGCCAGCCACAAAAAAAATTTTTTACTCTTTTATAAATACTTCTTGTGTAGTATTTATTGTCTAAATAACTTGCTAAATATTCTGGAGCCCTGAGAACGTTGACGGTATCCAGAAACAATGACTTGTAGAGGTTATTTAGAAACTTTCAACTGGGATCCACAATACAAAGTGGTTGTCACTGGATACTCCTGTTTATTACTGCCTATTGATGTCTATTGCTCTTTACAAATGAATATTGACACCAAATAAAACAACATAATAGGATATGCAGTGAAGATGTGGTTGATATTTTGGGCTTCTAGCATGCTAATCCATTCTTTTTCAGTGACAGAAATCTCAAAGGTAATGAAATTATTATTGCTGTGGGTTAAATATCAGCCAGATCATGTACTCAGTGAGAGCTGAACAAACCTTTTATCACTGCAGGGATTTCACAGATGTAAATGGAAACAGAATGTTGTTCCACACTCTGCACCCTAGAAACTGCCCTGGATAAAAAGATGGGTGGCGAGGAAAAAAGAGCCCTGGCATTCAAATGTCTCACTCAAGAACCTGATCATGTGGTTAAGGAAGCTGGGGAGCTTCTGGATACAGCAAAGGGAAACCTTTGGTGAAAACTCAGCTGTTTCTACTATGAATCCACACGTACTTCAGATGCAAGTAAAACTGAGGATAAGGAGTGTTTCAAAGGAACAAGGGCAGGGTGATGACTTTGCTTTGTACTTTTTATCCTACCTTTGCATTTCCCACATACTTTGGCTCTTCATCCCCTGAGCAAAGCATGACTACAGGTGGTAAATTTGAGAATCAGTCCAATCTCAAAGAAAAAAGTAGATAATGGAAACAAGGAAAGCCCTCAGAGGAACAATGATCCCAACTGGAGAGAGAATTTCAGGACCTGGCCAAGATAAAGCATGTTTCTAGCCATTTCTCTCCTCCTGCTGACCTATTAACTTCTTGGTAGTTGCTTATGATGCATCAGGTCCCTTTTTTGTCAGCTACCAGCTTTTGGTTTTTAGTTGCACTTCCTGCTGAAGAGTCTCAGTGAATCTGAACTGTCAGCTGCAAGCAGTTGCTATCCCATCCTAGTTCTCTGCTTGGGTCTTGTTCTCCACCACCCTCTCACTGTCATCCTTAGCTAGTTCTGCCATTATTTGTATCTCATGGGTTTTAACTTGTTGTCCATTACTCGTAAAACATATTAATTACAGAGATGATTGCTTTTATCTGCTGCAGTCCCAGGGAGATTTGGAGATTCATGGTTGGATAATACAGTTTGATATCTCCTGCCTCTGAGGAAGGCAGAGTGATGGCTAAGAGACAGCTGTATTGCAGGGAATATTACTGAAGGGCATCAGTATGATCTCCAGCCCTTACAGACGGGAAAGTAAAATCTCCTGAAAGTTGTTTTAGTCCATTGTATGGGTCATTAGGGTAACCAGCAGAGATTTCTCCAGTTGTCCCCAAGGCGGGGGCCTGGCAAAGAAATGTCTGCTGCAGTAAGCAAAGGGTATAGCAGCTTTGCTCTTTGAGCCTTTTGTATATGATCTCCTTCCTTTTCTGCTCCTGCTTTCAACTCTCCAACTGGCACAGTTTTCATGGCACTGCTGAGCACTGGGCATCGTTGCAGTGGTTGGGGGTGGTTTGAGGCTGCATCACCTCCCTACTAGGGAATACAAAGCCTATCCCAATCCAGTTACAAAGGCGGCACGTGGTCCTCTGGTAACACAGACCTGATATCCTGGATATGGAGAATTTGTCTTCAAATACATTGGTAGTTTGTGAAAGCCAAAAAAACCTGTTAGATCCTCAAGTCTTTAATTGGATCCTCAGTGTAATGTTTCAGTAAGGAAGTAGAGCCAATAGCCATTACACCAGTACGATTTCTAATGGAAAAACATTCAAGCTTAATCTGAAGACAACAACAATAGAAAGCATCATGTCCATGGGTTTTGTTTCAAGTGGCATCCTGCCTGCAGTTACTGCATCCCTCTGGAGTAGTTGGGCTACACAACGGGAAAAAGTGTCTACTGGCACTTAGAGAGCAACTCTTCCAGCTACCAGGGAAAAGGCTGTGCTTTCCAGGCCAAACCTGGATGCTATTCTTGTTCAAGGAGATATTTATTAAAACTTCATCCAGTTCTTTCAGGCAAAACCCACTAAAGCAAAAGGAAGTATAGCTGAGTGAGTGAAAAAAAATGTAAGAAACCAGGATAAGGGGTCCCCAATGTATCAGCTGAGCCTCCTTCCTCTCTCCCTGCTGCCCCTGCCTGAGAATGGGAGATGCTGCTTACAATAAGTGACCAAGGAGTCCTTGTAGCTTTCTATCTTCTTTCAGAAATTAATATATCTCTCTTCTTTATGGCAGAGTCTCCAGGACCTCTCTAATGAAAACCACCTTTTTTGTTTCCCTAAGGTCATCTGTGCTGGGAAGAAGGCCATGCTTTGGTGGTTTCAGCCATCTAATTAGGAAAGGGGTTGTGTGAGTAAGCAGGTAGCTCAGGAGCTGATCTTTTGTGAACAGAGAAAATTTCATTTGTGCAAAGAGAAACGTGGGGCTTAGGCTGAATTATCAAATGAATTATAACAACAGATCACTTGCCTTTGCATGATTTAATTATCAAAGATTTTCTAAATGAAGGGGGCGGGGGGAACCAGAAGAGGGACAGAGCATTTCCTGAGGGAAATGTCAGCTTGCCAGTTGCATCCCTTACTTGGAGATGTCAGGCCAAGGTCATTAAGGGAAGGTGACATGGTGCGATCATTTGTGATGGTTTGTGTTGCCAAGCACCAGCTTTCCCATGACGTGGCATATATATTGCCATGTGGAAATAAACGTGTAAATCAAAGTATTCAAGTGACTCCTTTGAGCACTGAAGGCCACTTTTGTCCCCAGAACAAAGAGAGTCAGCCACCGTCATGCATATTGGAGCTACATCAGACAGAAAGATGGGTGAGCAAAGAATTAAGCCAGTTTCACAAATGGTTAACTGAGTCATTGAAACTGAGTGCTAGGAGAGAAATCTAGGACAATGCTCAAAGCTGCATCCAGAAATGGGCCTGATCCTCAATGTACCACCAAGTATAGGAACCATTTCTAGAAAAAAATGTTATTAGTGGATATTTGAAAGACTAGCTAGAAGGCATCCAAACTTCCAGTTTAATGCATCATGGGAAGATGAAGGATGCTGAAGACAACTGTAAGCAAGCTGGTCTGCACCAGCCTAGTAGCAATACAGTGTCCAAAACCAGGGGGATCAAAAAATATATTTAAACCTTTTAACCATAGAGTGAAAATTGGTAATGTCCCATGGATTTCTGGGAGAAACAGCAGTGCTAAATTAAAAAAAAGATGAAAATGATGGATACCTCAATATTACCTATTCTCTCTTAGTATATTAGACCTATGCCCCAGCCTCCTTCGTCCCATTACAGGGAAATGGATCATGAACCATCAACCAGACCTCTGATACCCAATGATCAGCTCTATGGTGCTTTTGGGGTCAGTTGCATTCTCTTTCACCTATGCCCAGGGATTTTCAGCCTTGTATTTTTTATGCTGCATAGAAACCTAGTAACAAGTAACACACAGTTATAATTCCCAGGTATCAGCAGCTCAGGTCTTACTGTCTGAATTTGTTACCATTGCTATTACTTGCTCATGGAACTAGCTGCAGGCCTGGTATCCAGATCTTAAATCAGGAACTGAGCTCAGTTCAGATTCATGTACCAGTCAAACCAGGCAGCACCCATCTCCCCCATCATTAGCTGTAGGGGGCAATAATAAGCATACCAGTTAAATTTAATGCCAGTTTATCTCCATTTTACCCCCATGAGTTGAAGGTTGTTCCATCATTTTAAACAATCCTTTCTTCTGAAAAGGCTTTGGCTTGGCCTTGCACCACTTTGTGCTGCTAAAGCATTGTGGGTGCAAGTCAGGAGTAAATCATTTAACAGCGAAGTTAAACCCTGTGACTTTGAACACAGATAAACAGAAAGGCATTTAAATGGACTTCTGTTTTTTTTGCCGACCATTGTCAGCAGGGATACTATTTTAACTGCCTCATCCTCTCTGGCACAGTGGTTCACTTCAGCAGAAGGATTGCAGCAGAAGGCCAGGAAGCATCAGCAGCACATCAGGAAATGAAAATGGTGTTCAGGCCATTAGGAATATTGGGAGGTATTTCAATGTATTGAAACATGAGCAAGATCAGGGGCAACTGAAATGCTGCTCTTGCTGCTTGGGTCAGTGGCACTGAAATTCTTCTGTACATGTGCACTCTCTTCAGTTGCTTCTCTGTAGTTCTTTCCGGCAGGCTAGCATGTTTCCTGTGCAAGAAACTTACTGTCCTTCTCAGATGAATTATCCGAAGTACCTCAGACAGTTTAACATCTCTTGTCAGACTCATAAAACAAGTCTTACTTCAGCTGGCAATGAAACTGATGTGCTGTGACAGTCACAAGCAGGGCAACAAAGAGAATCATTAAATGTCAGTAGATCTGAGAAAGACCTCAACGTCCTACTACCAGAAAGCACAGGATGTGTCTCCAAAAGTGACAGTCCTGATTTCTGCATACAGGAATGCGTGAATGTAGAGCCTGATGTGCCAAGTTTTATTAATGCAGGTTTTCTTTGAAAAGAGTTATTCATTTGTGGACCTTGTCTTACCATTAGGTCTGAGATTGTGCTTTTCTGTGACAAAGAGCAGGAAAGAAATCTCCATTGTCTTAATTTCTTTTAAAAAATGTTTCCCTGCCTACAGGAAATATTTGATGGGAGAAGACAGCTCTTATTTCACAGGTCATGCATTGCAAACTGTGTGTACATTTTACACAACATGAAAGTAGCTTGTGGAATTATAACCCTGAAAATGAAATATCTCAAAATATGAAAGGGCAAGAGAAATTTTATGGCTAGAAAAAAGTAGTGGTACAAATCTTCCTGCTACTTTAATGGAGCTCAGCTGGTTCAGGAAGATTTAGACATTTAAATTCCCTTCAGAGAACTTATATTTAAGTCAGCAGAGTTGATTACACTGCAGGGTGTTCAGATGTTCTTCTTCAGTGGCTGGACTTTACTCACCCCCAGGGGAATTTAAGCAACATCACTGCAATGGACAGGAAGACTGAACAGAGGAACCTTCCAAGGCAAAATCACTGCCAGCATAGAACATATACTTCACCTTTGCTATTTCCTCTTAACTGGTAGCAAGTGCATTATTTAAAAGTAGACTGGCTGAAGTACTTGTAAATGTACCGCAGGGAGGAGCCTTCACTGTGACAGGGAGAAGAGATATTTCCTTTCCTAACCACTCTTTTGGTGAGAAGGGAATATGTTCACCCAAGTCACTGCTGGGTGTGTGCACAACCAGGTGCAGAGAGGAGGTGCCACTTTAATTGTGGGACTTGTAAGACTGCATCTTTCCCTTCTGTTTTTTTTTCACCTGCTTTTCCTTACTGCTAGCTGAACTCTTGGAATAGCCTCTGCTCACCAGAACATACAGCGGGTGAGAGAGTTGAGAATGAACTGACTGGTGTGAGGAAGCTTCAAGGAGCTGCAGCCCAACACAAATGGTGACCTCTTGGGATGTACTTGGGGTTTTGCCTGGAATACAAACATGAATATCTGGATGTCACCCTGGGCCAGCAAGAGTAAATCAGCCAGTAAATTTCTGAACTGTCCTCAATTCTGTACCGTGATTCTTTTTTTTTT
>VYXH01012443.1:29168-66696 GCA_013397275.1 Burhinus bistriatus | reverse complement strand
TTTTTTTTTTTTTTTAATCACCAAAGAAAAGGCACATTCATTTTCCTAAGAGTGACCAGATCTTTTCAGTCTAGTACAGACTGGAGCTTTTCTACAGTCCCTGTGAAACAGGGGAGAGCCCATGCTGTTCCTTGGCAATAGAAGTCACCAGAATCAAACACTTGCAGACAACAATTATGTTCTGCAAAGGAGCTAAGAGCTGGTGAGGTTTTGCTGTGGCAGTGAGTGATAAAGATTAGCTAACCCTGCTAATGAGATATGCAGACACTTAGTCAATCTCAGAATTCAGGAGCAGTTGGCTGATACCCAACCAACCAAAAAAGCAGATGCTAAAACCTTGTTTAATATTCTGCTGACAGCGCTGTGGAGGTTACATGTGAATAAATGGGAAACAGCTGCCCATTGCTGCTTTTCCACTGCAGCCCTGTCCAATATGACCCACTCACTGAAATATGAACATTGCAATGAATTGGCTTTGCTCCTGCAAGCTTTGTGTGAGCCTGAGTTGGGCTGGGGGAGGATGACTTGGGAAGGACAAGGATGGACAGTGTACAGAAAGAGTTATATGGAATAGGAAAGAAATTTAAGTGGGTGGGTGGGAGACAGACTGTATTTTAAGAAAAAAATACTGCTAAAGCAGCAGTAAAGCTCAGATCTGAGGAACTAACCAAATTCTAGACCTTGTAAAAGGTCTCTCCATTCTTGTAAGAGCAAGTATCTTGACTCACAGTAGGCTTTGAACAAACCAGTATTTAAAGGGTGACTACAAAGAAGATGGAGACTCCCTTTTTACAAAGAGTCACATGGAAAAGATGAGGGGTAATGGGTACAAGTTACTCCTGGGGAGATTGTGATTGGACACAAGAGGACAGTTTTTCACAATGAGAACAATCAGCCATTGGAATAATCTCCCCAGGGAAGTGGTGGATTCCACAACACTGGACACTTTAAAGATATGGCTGGACAGTGTGCTTGGTCATCTTGTCTAGACTGTGCTTTCACCAAGAAAGGTTGGACCAGATGATGCTCGAGGTCCCTTTCAACCTGGTATTCTGTGATTCTGTGAAACATTGGTGGCTAGGTTAGTACTCAAAGAACCAGTCCCTGTACTAACATCAGCCCAAATGTGCACTGGATGCTAAAGAAGGGTAGCTATAGCCCCTATTGATGATGTTACTGTGCAGCAAAGTTTGCTTCAGGACTCACTCAGGACTGCACTCTCGGTACACAGATGGGATATGGAGCCAGCTGCAACGTCAGTGATGAAGTCTCCAACACCACGCTCACAAACAGCTCCTCCAAGGAGCCCAGCTCTGGGAAGAGAGCACTTAAATGGTGGAAAAGTGCCTGGGGATAGCACGGCTCCACCAAGGAGTGACTGTAGCACAGCCCAGCAGAGCATTGCCATCACAAGCTTCGATCATCAATACAAAGGCTTTGCATCTGGGCAATATGTGAATGATGTCTTCAGTTATCTGTATGATTAACTCAAATGTTTGCATTAAACTAGGTAGAGTGCTCACTGCAGTCCAGTGAGGTCCACATACAGAAATTTCTACAGAGTGCTGTAAAAATCTTATAGCTGATGATTTTGGGTCTTCTCCAAGCTCATGGAAATTGGGATTTCCTCATTTTAAAGCAGTGGCCCTTAGAGGTCTAATCTCTTACACTGTCATCCCATTTAAATACATACATTTATTCCCAGGATAATCTTTGCAGGTCTGACCCCTACTGAGAGTCCCAGAACATCACACACACCCTGTACGTGCTCCTCTTACAGCTTAAGAAAGAGACCACCAGCTCATTGCATTATTCCTACGTTTGCTACTGTTTTCCTTGATTATTTTGAGCCTGTCACTAGAAGTAGGGCTGAAGCAGGAAGAAATGTTGATAATAAATTGTATGCAGAAGCAGATAATGTGCCTTCTCCTCCCTATTGCACAGGACTAAAATCCCAGGAAACAGAAACAGGGATTTTGTTGGCATTAGCGGGTAAGATAGCAAATTATTATCTCTTCCAGAAGTGGAAATAGAGCATTTGAAAGCACTAGCACTGAACAGACACTGACACAGACTTGACATTTCCTAAAGCCATTGCCAGAGAAGGGTTCAATGCCTTTGCATCTCCAGTGGCAGCCACACGGGTGTACGGAGAGCAGACCTGGCCCAGAACGTTTAGATGTCCTTTAATCTGGGTACATGGAACTGCTGTTTAAATAACAACAGGGACCTGCCAGAGAAAAGGCTAGTCTTCAGCAATAGCATGGCATCTATCAGGTGTCTCTTTTCAGTATACTCCCCTGTAGCAATGCACATCTTATTTGGCCACTACTACCCAGCAAGGAGGCTTCCTACTGCTGCACACGACAAGAAGTCTCTCTCTCTTCAAAAGAGCATCACCTGATTTCAGTACAAGATCTATGTGGCAAAATGGTCAGTGTTTGGAGCTGATGCCTAGGCACTAGAGAAGTCTGGGGTTTAAGAATCTGGGAAAAGCTGGCACAGTCGAGCTAGGGTTGTGCAGAGCAAGGCAGGGTGTGGTGTGCATTTGAGGTCTGAGAAAAAAAGGACCAGGAGACCAAGCAGTGGACTTCATGTGTGTCATGCAGGAGGACCATGTGGTGAGTTTTTCTCGGTAGAGCTCTTTGTCTGTATTGAAAACATGTCTTCATCTATGAAAAGTGAAGCAATAAAGCAACTTTTGTTGGTAACGTGCTAAAAATAAACAGAAATATCAGTCTTCTGATAAAAAGGAAGGAGATGTTCAATAAGCTTTTTGTCCAGTCTCTTCACAGAACAGTGACTTCCCAGACAACTTGATCCTGGAGACAGAAGGGAAATGTATTTTGTGGCACACAGGCTGGGAGGGGGACCAAAACTGGCTATTAATAATCAGGCACATTAGTTAAGCACAGTCACACAGCGACATTTATTCTTTGCTTCACCAAAATGAGCAATAATTAAGTGGAACTGGCCAGTGAGCTTGTTCTGTTGCTGACCCAGAGACTAGGGAAGAGGGAGCTTGTGACTGCTATTAGATAAACAAAGGCATCAAATGGAAACACCCCTGGCTTTACCATAAATGTATAGCAACTGCTGTCACGACTCAGACTGAGAGTCTGTCTAGGCTGACATCCTGTCTCCACTGTGAGTGGAAAGCAGTAGATGCTAAAAGTTGCTATATAAAGAAGCCTCCAGTGAAAGAGAGTGGGAACTCAAACACAGACACTGTGCAGTTCTTCATCTGTCTTCACCCTGGTCTCCGGCTCTTCAGCACTCTAAAAGCGCCAACTGGGGACTAAAGTTTGGAACTGGGGCTCAAGACTCATCTCTACTCTGAATTCACTGGTAATGTTCATTCCTATTATTGTACCTGAGATGAGCGACAATAGTGTAGCATCTTTTCATCCAATGAATCAAAGGATTTCAAAATTGTTTTATGTGACACAACTCTTTCCCCGCTCCCTCACTGAAGCAGAATAAAGTGGGATACCATTGCACAGGGTCAGGGCAATGTATGGGGTCTACACCACAGCACGGAATTATGGGGCTCTTTGGCAGTAAATGGCAGATGTTAAGGCACAAATGCTTTGGGGTAGAAGCAAGAGCAGTGCTTAGGGAGTCATGGCAAGAGAGGGATCCCTGCTATTGGGAAGTGTCACTCCTGGGGAGTGGATTAAAGAGAAATACCTGAATGGCTGTTTTATGATACAAAGTAAGAAAGTGCAGCTATTTTTCCCACTCTGATGTCCCTGACTATTTCAGTGATGAGCACCAACGGGTTCTCATGCCCACCTACAGGTTAAATACAAAAGAAGCCTTATTCCCAGACACATCTGCTATGTTGGTATTTGTCCCAGGAGACACTACCTCTCTGCACCAGAATCCCCATGCAGACAAAGGCCATCAGGAATATCTTAGCTGTAAAATGAATTTTTCTATGTTGTACAAGTAACCACAGGCAGCCACTCAAACACAACGGGGCTGAGCAGCACTGCTTCAACACCCTCTTTCAGACCCATGCTACATCAAGTACTTTGCCTGAGCGAGGCCATATTGAGGAAGTTGTCAGAAGCTCTGAAGCAGATGGATGCGGGATAATCTGAACCCTTGGTAGATTTAATCCAATGTCATGCTAGTCAGGTACAGCAACAGGGGCTTTTGTATCACTTGAATTTTTTTAGCTTAAACTATGATAACTCTTTTAGTACAATTGGCAGCAGCTCAGGATTCCTCTACAGAAAAGATACATCCAAAGGGAAGGTTTTGTCAAAATTGCAGTGAAAACTGGTGGCAAAGCAGAGATGGCAGTGTTTGCATCTATGACTGTTTTTCACTCTCCTGCTGTAAAGATTTCAACCATGTTTCCTCCAAACGGGTTTAGAAGGAGTTCATCCAACCCTGGATGGAAACACTGATATCTGAAATGTCGAAGTGTGTGGGTGGGCAGCGTTCTCTCAGCTGCATATTTTGTAAATGAGAACTGAAAAAAGGGATTTTCTTCTTTAAGACTGGAATTAAAACAAACAAACCAAAGAAATAAAAAGTAATGTAATGGGGTCATCACAAAATTGTTTTCCTTTCAGTATAAACTGCCATAATTATTATTTAATGATAGCAATTGAAGAACTGGTCCCCTTTCAATATAGGCATGAGCCCATCTGTTAACTGTGAATCATGCAAATAATGTGACATCGGAGACTTCAGATAAGAGTTTAACTGTTTTGCAGATAGCATTCCTCATACACTACACACTGTGCATTCAGCTTTATGGTCTGGCTGGGAGGATTTGGTTAGAATTCAGGCAATATCTGTGCATATTTTAAAGATTCTGGAAGTTATGCCTTATGGGTACCTGCCAGTAGTGAGTTAGTGAATACCTGAGTTTATGAGCTCTGGGCGCAGACCAAAATACCATCCTGCGTAACAGCGAACTCCAGTTTTAGGATGGTTCTGCTCAGGATTTGAACTCTGAAGAAAAAGCCTTTTACTGATCAGCACTGTAATCACAGCGCTGCCTGGCAAGTTCAGGTGGTACCTTTGACTGTAACAGGAGGAGAAGCACATGTTTTAACATGTGTGATTGTATTTGAGACCTTCGTCACATCATCTGTGCTGTGAAAAGCACCTTTCAGGGAATCACATCAAAGCCTTAACCCTACAAGCTGTTCCTGCAGGCAGAAATCTGTGTGAAGCCCACAGGAGTCAAAGGGCTCTTTGCACACAGACAGGCCCAGCTCTGGGTAGACTGAGATGGGCTTTGTGGTGACAGTGTCTAGTGGCTCGAGAGTGACTCACCCACTTGCCCATGGGCCAATATTAAGTAACATTGAAGGCAATGCTGTCCACAGCCAGAGCATAGAGCCACCCACTGAGGAGATGAGTGGGAATAAAAAATGAACAAGTAGATTTTCAGGCTCCATCGAGGAAGTCCAGAGTTTCAGAAAAAAACAGATAGAGCACCAAAGCATAAAACACGCACATTTCACATGTATACACACTTCAGGTGTTGGTTTCAATGCTGAGGTCTATGCCAATTCTCCCCTAGGCACCAGCCCTGCCATGCAGACAGGAAGAAAAAAAAATTCTGAGTGATCCAGTTCCCAACAAATGCTGCACTGTCCACGTGGATTATTTGTCCATCATGCAGAGAAACAACCTAGTCTCCTGGAAGCCAGTCTGCTATCTTGTTGCTAAAATAAGGCCCAGTTTTTAGTATTTATTGTGCATTGTCATCATTCATGTTAAGATTATCTGGTAAGCAGTGCAGATGGGCTGTAAGACAAGCTTGATTGTGAGCGTTAAAAACAAGTGCCCATTTTAAGTGACTAAACCAGAGTGGCTCGCTGTCATGTGAGCACCTCTCAGGTTGTATCTTAGCAACTGGCCAGCCAAAAACAGATGATCAGCACATCTGAAAGCTTCTCCAGACTTACCTGAAGCTCTTGGATGTAGAAATTGTGATGAACTCTCTAAAAATAGGCACTGCTGCAAGAACTGTGCTACTTCTGAGGAATAATAATATTCCAGACCATGGGCTGAAGAACACAGGATCTGTTTAAAGTTCTATCCCTGACTCATTGTTCAACTAACTTTTGCCAGGGCCCACAAGAACCTGTGTGGGACCTTAATGTAGGGTGGCTGACATGTACTTGCAGTTTGGATCCAGATGGAACATGCTTTTTAGATACCACTTGCTCCAAGGGTTGTTCATACAACCCTGCTCACTGTCAGCTGGCCCTATCTGAGCTAGCTCTCATCAACTTACCAAGAGCACTGGAAGTCTCTTCTGTGAGTGGTGTTAACACTTTTTTGGGGACCTGCAATGCCTTCTTCACAAGCTCACTCATGAAAATGAAGCTTTGGACTGTTTCAGACAGAATTTTGTGCAGGACAATGCAGCCCTTCACTGACAACAGTAAATCAAATTAGAAATATTCCTAAAAATTAGCAGTAACATCAGACTAGGCTGAATTTCTGCAGTTATCTGTGGGAGAATAAGTTTCTATAAATAAACTGAAGCATTGCAATATTTTTGATGAAGGAAGTTCAAAACAAAGCCAAATTGTCAAAACAGCCCCAAGCCTTTCAAAGCAACAAAACTCTTTTAGTCCAAACACATGAGCATTTTCAGACACACTGTACTGGACAAAACAAGATTGTGTGGGAACGCACAGAGGGAAAGTCACTCGGTTCTCTGGGGCAGTGGGCACATGACCACATGCATTTGCGTAGCACTTAGTGTTGACAGATTGTTTATCGGGGACGAGGTACTAATAATTTTTCCCTTTTCATGAAAAAGAAATGAGACAGAGAGAAGTCAGTACATTTTTGGGAGGTCCTTAGTAGCAGGAAACAAGCTCCAGGCAACTTTCTTTGCTTTCAAGGTTGCTATCCCGTGGACTGTGGTATTTCTCCCTTAAAGCTGATGGCAGCTAGGCCATACAAATCTGAATGAGCAATAAATATGTGAAAGTCCAAACATTCATTAAAGACTCCTGATTCAAAACCTACTGAAATATGATTTTTTTTATGTATCCCACAAGCCTGTTTGTGGTATAGATCATCTGCCACTCAGTGCTGTGGCTATAAAGACAAAACATATTAAAACAAAAACATATTTACAACAGATTCCACTCTGCCAAGACAAAGAGCGCTAAGTGCTGTCACTTGCTTCAGCATCTCTTCCATAGTGACTTACTCTCTTGTATATAGCACTTGTACAGTTCTAGGTGGAGACTAGGAACCATTCTAATCTTTGGAAGAACAACTCCCCAAGCAACCACCTTCAGCAGTTCCAGTTATCTAACTCTCCTCATGGCAGCAAGGGGCCTCCTGGTACCTCTGTGGATGGCCAGGGCAGGGTTGCAGAAGGCAGAAAAGGTAAAGGACAGGTCTTTTTTCATGTAATATGTTTAATATCAGCTGGACACCTTGGGAGTTGGACTTTGTGGCCTCTAAGGCTAGAGAGGGGCTGGGGACCTCTTCAAGGAGGTGTCCCATGGGTAGCTACACTGCACAGCTACGAAGCCTGTAACAGCCACAAAAGCTGTTAAAAATCGGCCACTTGGCAGTCCTCTTCAACGCTCTCTGACTGTACCTCACTGAGGGACTGTAACTGTGACATGTCTTGAAATACAGAAGTGCTAAGTATGATTATTATTGCCATAAGTAATGAATACTACTAGAAGTTCAGTGCTGAGTTGATTTCTAAGCCATCTGGTGCAGGTTTCTAGCAATGCTCTCAGGGGAGAAGTGGGTGAACTCCCCCTAAGCCCTTTGAAAGCTAGGGAAACTCCAAGCAAGCCGAGCTGCCTTGGCTCAGCACAACAGCTGAGTCGGCCAAACTCATCCAGACAGGGATTAACCATGTAGGAGAACGAGAGAAATTGGTTTTACAGGAGGAAAGGGAAGGACAGTAATGGAGAAATGGTGAGTTGGTATTAAGTGTAACCTCTAAACAACAGGTGGGAAGCATGTCCAAACCCAGAATAGGCTTCAGACGTAACAGCTCTGAGTTAAAAGCCTGCTCGAATTTAACACACTTTCTGCCCTTAATACTGAAAACTCAGCCACTGCTTCTGTTTTCTCTGTCATCTTTGACATGTGCACAGGCACCTACCAAGTTGTGGCTCTTTCCCGAGTTCAATATACAGCATCTACATTAGTAAAAGAGATGTCTGCTTGGCCCTGGCCCTCCCACACACAACCAGACCCAAACGATGGAAGATCTTTACAGCTGAGGGCTTGAATAAACCACTCTGGGATGAAAAGGATGTGGGAGAGAGTAGTGCACAGCTCTTTCTCCATTCACTGCAGCTGCACTGAAAGCAATTTTTAAAGACCCAAAGTATGCATTTATGATGTTCATAGGATTCACGCATTTGGATAACAGAAGAATCCCTATAGGAACATACAGATTATACCCACTAACAATCATTCAGAGATCTTATTTGCTCTTTGTTAAATCCAAATTTCACTCTAAGACTGGTGTGGGACCATTATGAGAAAGATGTGTAAAATGACCTGATACAAAGCTTGAGACACAGGTCAAATAATGCAAAGGAAAGAACCTAACAAGCGTCCTGGTCTTTTGCCCCCAGATTCTTAATGGCTGCTTGAAAAATTACTTTCACTGAGTTCATATCTCTGTGTATTTCCTAAGGAATTTGTACACCTTCATTTTATGTACGACAAATTTGTCATTGATTGGCCCAAAAATTTACATAGAGAGAAAGCCTTACATACTTCTCAACAATTCAGGAATTCAGCAATCAGTCAGTCAAGCATTCATCAGCCTCAGCTGGTATAAATTGTGGCATTATCTAAAATTCATCTGTCTTTATTATACCCTGCTACAGAGGAAACAAGAAATCTAAGTGTACCCATCCAGCAAACAGCAGCTTGTTCCTACAAAAGGCAGAGATAATTTACTGCAAAATCAACAAAGGGAAAAAAAGCTGAGCAGAGAAGCTGGATTGCATGGACAGGGAGAGTGAGCCTTTCATTTCAGCACTGCTCATTAGCATTATATAGAAAGCAGGGTCGCGGGATTTCAACACGCCTGTCTCTTCTGGGACTCATAACGCAACCAGCAACATAATTCCTGGTTAAATAGAGCTCTCACTTGTTTCTTCTTAAATAAGAGAACATATACCCAGGGTTTGGAGGTGCTGTCAGGTAGTTGGTTGGTAAAGAGTAATTGTACAGATTCCAGGGAAAAATATACATAGTCTTCCTTCTAGTTTATCATTGTACTTTCATTCCTATGCGCCTAGCAGGGAATCGTGGCGTAGACTGCAATACTGGGCACTGCACATGATATTACAACAAAGAAAATATGAAATAAAATCAGCAATCAAAGCTGACTTCTAAGTCTTCATTTTCAGAGGGTTCATCCCACCACAGAAATATGGAGGAATTGTATTTTTTCCAGGGACTATGTTTTATTTATCTAAATAATGCTGCATTGCAATAATACACTGGACTTGTGAGCTCCAGAGATTGAAGCCCTTAGAGATGGATTTATAATACAGGCCTCCACCCCAGGAGGATGAAAGAGTTTGTGCAGCTCTGGGTTTCATTACCCTTTGGCCCCTCTGCTCAGGCTGTGGCCATGGGGGACCAGAGAGGGAGAGCTATTCTGAGGAGACAGTTTTGAGATTAAATGTCTCTCTTCTGTCACACAGAAAGCTGCAGAGAAAGAATGAACACATCTTTCCCAAACCCCTATGTGGGACCCACTTTCCAGAGGGGAACCTTGCTCCCAGTGCCCCAAGCACAGGCCATTAAAGACACCTGTAGGCACTGGGAACTACCACAAGCCAAGCGGCCGGTGCGGGCCTGTGGGTCAGGTTCACCGCATGAGGTGCCTCCAGCCAACCCACCTGCTGGGGTACAAGGGACATGGACATGTGAAATACAGCTGCATGCAGCTGTACACAGCTCAGTGCTTAGAGACACAAACTGCGGCTACTCCGTCTATGGGCTGGTCACCTTGATCTGCTGATGAAACCTTGGGGCTTGCTGCAATGCATCCCAAACTGACATCTGTCTCCAACAGGCTGAGCCACCCTGTGTAAAGCAAAGGAAACTTTGTTCCCCAACACCCTTCTGAAACATGCAGGCAACTAAAATTATAGTGATTCATTGATACAGTTTACCCTAACTTGTGTCCTAACTGGAACAGGATCACAAAACATCCTTACTTTGTCAGCCAGGGGGGAGCTAAGAAATGCAGGTCAAAAGGTGTGGTGGTCAGACGGATCAGGATGTTTCTCACCCCAACCCTAGCTCCTTCTGCCTCATTTCTGTGCCATCCTGCAGGTAAATCTGTGCTTCACACATTCATAAATTAGTGACAATCTTTTTTCACCACAGCACCGCAAAGTTGGGGTTATGCTTATTCATGCAGAGTTTCAAACTACTCAGGGGAGAGAGGACCTGTAAACTAAACCAGCCACACAACCCTTCCCAAACCACTAAACAGTAAGCACAGAGACAAAAATATATCAAAAGCTCCAATGCCAAAGAGCAATGCTTGGGGACTACCCTGAGGGTCTCAGCTGAAAAGTGACACTTGTCCATGGTTCCAAGACAGGAACCCAGCTGGGAGCCCTCACCAGGTAACCCCTACCAAGAGCCACAAAACAAAAAACCCTTGCACCTTCCAGAAAATTAGGGAGAGAAACTGATAATCTGTCCTCCTGGCTCATGTCTTACTCCACAATTAGCAGGCAGCTCAGTCTTGTCTACCGCTTGCAAGCACGAAAGGGTTAAGACGAACCTTGCACAAACTTTGCTGCGAGCTGAGCTCACAGCCTCCCTCCCTTCCCTCCTCGCCTGCAGCCGAGCAGCAGCAGCAGCAGCGGAGCACTACAGATCCTCTCCGCTCTAACTGTTGCCTATCGCTGCCGCGGGAGGGGACTGGCTGTTTCCATCCAAGCAGTGAAGCTCATGAAGAGAAGGTTCCTTGCCCCCTTCTCCTACCACCTGCAAAGGAAGGGCATCAGCAGCAATGCTGTTCAGTTAGACTGTCAGTTGACATCTCAACACCGGGAGTAAGAGCCATCCCTGTCAGCGAACCATGTGAATTCAAGGGCAGAGGAGAAGAAAGTGCACTTGGCACGTCTGTTCCTGCAAAGACAATATCCTGACTCCAGCAATAAGACGGCAAATTATTTCAGCACAAATCCCACTACCTGGGAGGAGATGTTCCTAGATAAATCACCAGCAAGCTCGTGGTCTGAACCAGCTGCTCTAGTGCCTAGTCCCAACACCCCTGCCTGCTCTGAAAGGTAACTATGCTTTATTCTGTTCTCTTCCTATGCACTACCACAGCTGAGACACTGACATACTACCTTGCACTTCAGCATGAGAACAAAAAATATCGTCTACCACTGAAAGAAGAGACAACCCCCCCTTTCCTCTCCTCCAGATCCTCCCTGGAGAAAATGCAAGCCATGGACGGAATTGATACTTTAACGCTTTGTTTGCATTTCTTCAATGCTGATTTTTTTTCTCTAAAGGTCACCTAGACAGAATACACCTGGTACTGTCTGTGTTGAAAACCAAACCTTTCTGCACTTGCTAGCCATTTCAGCTCAGTTTAAATTAACAGCCGTGGAGAAGCCACACAAGTAATTGTTCTATTTTGTCCCACTCACCTCTTTGTAGTGGTTCTAGTATTGGGTGGAAAAGCAAAAGAGAACTCAGAAAAGTTGCTTGCACTTTCAGAGATGCCTTGCTGGCAAGTAGCACTTAAACCAAATATGGGAGTAAAAGGAAGCAAGTAGGCAAGACAAGACATTTTCTGCAGTTGCAAGATCAATTTGTACTGTCTGTCTGCACTGTTTTGCGGAAAATCTTTCTTTCTCTCTGCTCCTCTGTGACCTACAAAGATGCAGAGTAGGGCCATGCAGGCTTCATAAAAATTCCCCAAACCTGAAGCTCCCCGGATAGCTGCAGTGGGAGGATAGTAATTTCAGTATCCATGAAGTTTTGGCTCATGAATTTCCTCAGTGACACAATCCGAGAAGAAACCTTTCTGTTGTTTTGTACGAGCCTTCTATTTTCATTACTGATTTTTATTAAATGTTGGCTTTGATTTTTTTAAATCCTTGCTGAAAAACAACTACAAATTGATAAAAAAAAAAAAGAAGTGCCTGCTTGGAATCAATCTGTACCTACTGAGCATCAGTGAACACTAATGGTGCTTGGCACCTCTCAGAAATGGGAGTATTGTCCAGCCAGAGAAGAATGACTAAGCCTTGATGTCCAAACCATGACACTTGATCAACAATTTAGATCACAGGGAATGTGGGCTTTAATTATGCTGTTCTGCTGTATAACAAACTCCTACTTATTATCTGTCCAGGGACTTGAGGGCTTTTCACCCTAATCAGTGAGATTTTGCCTCCTGTAATCTGAGTCATACAAAGTTATAATGCTGACCTGCTTTATACACAGTTTTTTCAGAATCTTTGTATACCACTTATTTTCACATGACCTTGGTCCCTACAGTCTTCAAGTTTCTATTCCTTCAAGCAGAGTGTGCAAAGCTAAATCTACTAATATCCAAAAAGATGTGTTCAATGAGATAATTGGTAGATTGAAAAGCAAAACTCTTTGGGGTTGCCTGGAGCTACTGAATTATTTCTGGCTCATTTCTGGAACCGATGTACTTAATTTCACAGCTTTCAATAGTCTGCATAGTTGATTGCTCCTGACAATTCTATAGTTGAAACTAAAAAAAAAAAAAAAAAACACAAAAAAAAAAAGAAAGTTGTGCCAANAGTTGAAAATAAAAAAAAAAAAAAAAAACCCAAAAAAATAAAGCAAGCTGTGCCAACTGCCCATTGCTAATCCTTTTCACTATTAATCTGCTCCTTTTATCAATAAATGCCCAGCTGAACTTCTTTAATTCAATGTCTTGGTTTGTAGCTTCAGACTAATGTCCTTAGCATTCTGCAGTCTAATTTTATGAAGTATGCAAAGCCATTAGGCTCTCTGCTCCTTAAGAAGAGAAACTAGCTCTGGTTTTTGCTCTCAGTAAGATAGCAGATGAGATGGGCAAAGACATTGCTCTGCACATTAAACTCACACAAGTGTCAGATTCCAGACTGATTGCATTTCATTATCAACAGAGAAATCATACTGTAAAAACAGAGGTTTGATATGGCCAGTAACCTTCACACCCTCTATTTCCCACCTGCTGTGTAATGTAAGAATATTCTTCACGGGGGAAAATTTCCATTTATAGGTTTGAAGGGTGAAAATAACAGAGTTATTGCCCTATAATTGAGAGCAAAAGTGCCCGGCTGCAACAAAACCTTCACTTTCACGTCCCGTGCTTCTACCTCAGCACCAAATCTGCTGCCAGAGTAACTGGCTCCAAAGGGGTTGGGTCAGCCCCTGGAAAAATACTGAGCAGCCCTTTTCTACCGTGCTTGCCCACACCCGCCTACATGAAGCACAGCACAGAATCTATTACCCATGCAGGGACTGCAGAAGTCAATTCCCCAGGCAATTTTTTCAATCAGCAATTTGGTCCAGCTTAGCCAGCCTGTTACTAAGCAGGATCTGGCCCAATATTCCCTAAACTGGATCGCTGCTATCTCAAATGCTTTGATACTGAAGAAGGTATTGCAGGAGCTGAGAGGTAAAATGTAGACAATCCCCAGTGTCCCTTCTCCAAAAACTCAGCACATCAGATGCTTCCCCATCATGTGAGCTAAAGTAGGTCTGTCTTGCTTGTAATGAAAACCTGAACATCAGCTCCTTGATGACTCAGGCCTCCAGATTTCAACCACATCTCTCTGAAGAACAGCAAGGTGTTGTTCCCGCTGGTGCATGGAGAGAACATAACCAAACATTGTCAATAAACCAGCTACATTTTACAAACCGAAGGCCTGTGATAGTCAAAATGTTTTGCAGTAATATGTCTTTTAGGTGAAATTTTTATCTAAAAGCATCAGAGCTTTTATCATTTTGACCTAACATTTCATTTTAATCTGACTACCATAGTATATAACATATTAATATTACTCTGTTTACATCTCATGTAGGTGTATATGTAATGAACATTATAAATGACTGCATCACTTTGTTTCAGTGCTATCATTTTTGCTTCAGCTAAAACCAAAATTCTGGTCTTATCAAAGCAGAACATGATGCTTTTGGATACACCATTTACAGTGAAATTTCAACATTTACATGTTCTGTTTCCAGCTGGAAGAATTGAAAATGCTATAATATTAAGATTCACAGAATCACAGGGGTTGGAAGGGACCACTGGAGATCATCTAGTCCAACCCTCCTGCCAGAGCAGGGACACCTAGAGCAGGTTGCATTTCTAGTAAGTTATGCTCCCAGGAGGGGACTGAAGTGTCATATCCTGCGGCAGAGTTGCCCCAGTGGGACAGGTAGGGCTCTGGGTGCCTGCCAGGTGCATCCTGCCTCAGAAACAGAGTCCTGATAAACAATAAATGAGAGACACATGGTGGAAGACACTAGCTAGATTCATGTCTTCCCTTCCTCTGTGACATCTAATTCCATAGACCATGGGGCCTCCTCTTACCCAGAAGTAAGTAGTGAGTGTTATCAGAGGAGACCTTAACAATTAGATTTGCATGGTCTTTCTCTATAATTAAATACTCGGTGCTTCTGCTGATCTCAAGGTGTCTCACAGGAGTGTGACAAGGGTTTTCTTCTCTATTTGTTCTAAAGATGCAACATATAGGCTAGGCTATTTTGGTACCTGGTTTAATTTCTCTCTCTTTCTCTCTCATTTTTTTCATCTTAGAAAGCCAACTTTTTGACGGTTCCTTATGAGAAACTCAAAACTCCATACTCTTTAAGCAAGTATCCGTAGCCCTGGATTAGGAGAGAAGAGATCCCCCAAGTAGTCTGGCAAAGCAGAAAACAACCTTCCCCAGCTTACACAACGATAAACCACCTGCTGTGGGAGAAGCTGCCAGAAAGCTGACTCAGTTTGTTTGGAAAACAGCAGTTGCAAAGACCAAAGCTGTGCAAACCTTTGCAGGTCATTTTGAGAGAAGGACCAAAGCTTTTCACCTACCAAAGGAGGTGACCTACCTAAAGAAGGACCAAAGCATTTTCAGGAAAAATAAAAGTCAGATGGCAGTGTAAAACACAAGTCTAATGCTTGTTGTCATTGTAATCGCAACTTGCAAAATTATTTGCAAAGGCCTGTCTCATGCAGTCTGCTTAAACGTGTGAACCAGCAGTCTTGAGACCAAAAGGGTGGAGCATTTCTTGCTGAAGCCATCGCGCCATCTGTCCTAAGTTTTCTCTCTTCACCTCCTTTGTGAGTGTGGTGCGGGAAGACAGGAAATCTGAGGGTAAATAGGGAAAATGGACCAAAGCTGACAGAAAGCAATGACTGAGATTTATTTCAAATTCCATGGAAACCTGACTGGCCGCGTCCACTTTCCAACTCTGGCTACAGAAGTAGATACAACAGCAGATAAATATTCCAGCCTCTATGTGTATGTGGGATTGTTCCTAACGCTACTGGCTATCCTTCTCATACTGCTTTTCTCCATGCTCTTGCGCCTGAAGCATGTTATTTCCCCAATCACCACATCTCCAGAGAGCACTGAGAATGTCCAGCAGTTCACAGATGTGGAAATGCACAGCAGGATTCCTACCACTTAGAGACTCCAAAGCAAATAGGGCTCTGTGCTTGTGAAACATGTTTTGTTCAGCAAAATGGTGGTGGAAAGAATCTCTGCCTGCCTATTGAGCCCTACAACTTACTGCACAAGCATCAACAGCACCACAGAGCATATGGAGAGTGTCACACAACTCAGACTGACTGGCTGGGACCCACTGGCTGTTGACACTACAGGCAACATGTGTGCAACATCCTCAATAAAATTTACATTACAGAAACCTACTGCCGTCAGGAAAGACTCATATCCCTCTAAAAGCCCTTGCAGAAAATGGTAAAAGCCACAATAATGACAGCCAAAAACCCAAAGGGACACATACCAGAATGTGTCCTGGAGCCTGTATTTGCTGACCTATCTCTCTGCCCTTAAATTCCTTGCTCATGAAAGGAGTTGAATTAACAAAGTTAAGTGGTGTAAGTGGGAAGAGCCCACGGGGCATGTACAGAAATTATCAGTGGTTTGGAAATTCTCAGGCATTTCTCCCATTCAAGAAGAAAAACCTTAAACTGCTTTTTTTCCACTTGAATGGCAGATTTACACAATGGAGTTTCAGAAGTATACAGATGTTTCATCACCTGCTGGAACTATTGCTTTCTGTCATTAAAAGCCCCACAGTGGATAGTTGCATTCCAGATATCAGAAAGAGACAGAACTTTTAAAGAAGGAAAGAAAAATTTAACAAAGGTTTAAAATAAAAAGAAAGCATCAGCAGGAAATAAGCAGCAGGAGAGCAAAAATGTTAAGACACTCTACCTCTCTTCCCTTATTTTCCATTACATTAACTGAACTGAATATAAACATGTTCATGCCTTTCAGCCCTCCCAGTATCACTCAGTAACTAAAATGCAGTGTAAAGTCTGTGAGTCAATGGACATTGAGTCTCTTAGGAGAACAAATTCATAATAACATTCACTCTCATATCCATGCTGGGTTTTCTTTCTCAAAAGACAGACCAGTTCTTCCAAAGCTTTTTCATTTGTTTTCCGCCAAAGAAAGCTGAAGAAATGCCCGAGCCTGGCACTGCAATAATGAACAGTGTGAACGGCTCTGGACATAGACTAGTAGGGAACACAGAGATGGAAAGTAAACTCACTGAGCGCTAAAAGACAGGACTGGATTCAAATATTCTGGTGGATCATTTGGAACAGCAAGGAAAAAAAAAGTTTACTTAAATTTATGAAACAACAATCTGACCCAATCCTCTTACCTATGAATGATGTACTCAGATAGACTTTGCTTCTGTGGATGGGAAAGATGGGATCAAATAGGGCATATCACTTCTGGGAGAGCCACTGCCTCTTACAGTAAAACCTTGAGCAAGATTGTTTCAGCTATAGCTCTAAAGGGCACAAATTTTACCCAGCTTATCTTCTTTATTACAGTCTAATTCTAGCTTAGCGATAAAATCCCCTGATGGCTTTCCACATTTATATGCACTTACTTGCCAATTCTCCTCTCTCCAAGGGCTTTGAAAGTGTAAACTCCCCACACAAAACCAGTGCTAAAATCAGAGAAGACACTGACTCCATGGACTTGTGATAGTAACAAGAAACTGTTTCTCAAGTGTTTTGTGTACAACAGGTCTGCACATGGGTGAGCTGTTTGGACTAGGAATATGGCTTTTACAGCTGACTGCGTGTGTGTGGGAGCAGAATGACAAGTACTGGATACAGTTGGTCCATGGGCAGGACTAGTGTTTTTCTCACTGATGTATATAGTATGAAACAATTTAAAAATTGCTTCCTTATATTGAATGGCACCTTTTATACTCCATTAACCCCCACATAAGCAGGTTTAATCTGTGAAATAGCACGATGACTGTGTAAGGGAATACAGCAAACAATACACTCTCAGCAATATCTCCCCATGCCATGGTTGGCTGTGTTTACCTGGAAAAGAAGGCAGGAGGCAGGTTGCCCTCAAGGTTTCTGCCACAGGGACAACACAAAGATATCACCAGGCAGAACGGTGGCTTCACACCCCATCTAAAGATTGGCTCCTCAAGGAGTGCTACTCTCAGTACTGCACAAGAGCCCAAATTCTGTGTGATGACTTGGACATTAATCCAGCTAAAACAGATGGCTACTGAGTTAGTCAATGACATTTAAACTTAACAAAAATCTATGCAGATCAAGTTGGCTTGATATGTGTCATTCATTCAGCCATTGTGAGGCAGACTAGCCCAGGCTCAACATCTGGCTTGCTCTGTACAGCCTCCCAATTTTCTTGACGTGCCATTCAAAAGCTACAACTTACTTAGACCATAAATCTTCTAACATACTAAATCAGCAACTAAGCCACATTAGCCTTCCAGCACAACTATCTTGTGGAAAAGCCTTATTTCCAAGAAGTTGCGGGACAGATTCAAATATTGGCATAAAATATCAGACCTACTAATGGAAAAAGACAGTATCAGAATCTGAGTTGCAATCCAAATTCCAACTGCTCTGATCTCAGCTGAAAAGCCCCCCCAGAGGTAGGTGTCAAGCCTGCATTTCTTTCCTTCACAGTAAGGAATGTTATTTCAGAAGAGTCTCACAACCCTTTAAAACTTATTCAGTAAATATCCTGTAAATATAAGAGCAATCACTTTATATATCATTACATTATATCACATTATAACTTTGGGCAGACTGTGTATTTCTATGTAATACTGCTAAGGAAGGCAGCCCTATCTTCTAACACAAAAATGACAAGTTTTCCTTTCTAAAGCTTTTTTTCACACAAAGTATCTGTCCCACTTGATATATATACAGTCCCAGAGGCAACTGGAGTGCCTCGTTTGTCTGTACAGTGCCAGCAAATTTTAAAGCCTTTCCCATTGAGAAATAGAAGAATGCCTTTTCCCTCTTTTCATTATCATTTGTAATGTCCAAGACCTGATGTCTCTGAGACAAGAGACTGTTGAGATGTGTTGACCTGTGTTTGCTGAGTGGGTTTTAGTGGAATTTGGTATTCTTTGGCTATAAGGAGTGGTTATTGGAACTTCTGCGTGGATTTGCTGGATCTTGGAGAACTGCAGGTGTCACATCCGTACCCTTGCCCTTCAGCAGTCTGTTTCCTTCCTACTTGTCCATCTGCTACAAAAAATTGGGTTTTTTTACAAAAATAAAGAGACATACTACTATCAATGGTGAGTCACTGACTGCTCTGTACTATTTCCACCTGAGGATCTGAGAGACCAGCCCACATGCAGAAATAGGCTGAAGTGGTGTCACTCATTTCAAATTAATTGTTGGCCTCAGGGGGCATCTGTGTAAGAAGACCCCCTACCAGTCTCTGTGTATTACTTGAACCAGGACAGTTTGCTACCACCTTTACTCCCATCTTAGATGTTGGAAACAAATATGACTATTTAGTAAATTCATCACCTCCTCCATTCCCTACCTGCAGGGGAAGACAGCCACCTATTGTTCTGAAGGAGCAGCAAAATGACTACACATTGCCATTCCTTGTGGGTGGGACTGTGAGGTAAGCCTACAGTCATCAGATAAACCACCATTGCTCCCAAATCTCCCAGGGTATTTAGTTTAGGGGGTGTCAGGACCTCAGTATGGTGTAATTCCTCAAACCATATATATTCTGCAGGATTTATGCTTGGGTAATCTCATCCACATGATTTCCATCCACGTCCATGAATTTTCTGCATTAACAAACCCTTAAGTATTGAGCAGAAAGGTTTGGTATGTAGAATACGTTCCTTCTCTGTGTCAGAATATATAAACATAAATGTACATTTTCATATCCTCACAGGGCTGCAGAGAAGAACATAATTTTGCTAACAGCATAACTCAGCAGAGGATCAACCTTGAGCTCCCCGAAGGACCTTTTTTGATTTTACTTGAAAAAGAAATAAAATACGTTTGAAAGCCAAAAAATATGTGAAGTCACACACCCATTTAACTGTCAGCATGAATGAAAACCTACTTGTATGCCTTGTCTTCACTAGGAAGAGATGTCCTTACCCTGCAGTCACTAACGTGGTGACTACTCATGAGGTAACTTCCTAGTGCAGACAGACAGCTATAGCTTTAAAGCAGGTTAGCAGATCAGGAAAGACGCAGACAACTCCTCCTGCTACTTACCCTCTGCTGACAGTAAATGCTACAAGTCAACATATTTGCTACCGATTGGGTAGCAAGTTAGGTGAGATTGTTGGAATGATTGTATTTTTTTCAAATAAGATATATCTTTGCGGTGTGTCTATACTTCAGCTTAATTCTGGTATGGACAGAAAGTTTGTTCACAGTCCTGTTTATTCATGTGCCCTGCAAAAAATGTGCAGACTTACAATGACATGCATGACTAAAAATTCAGATGCAGATATATCTGAAAAGAGGAAAAATTCCAAATGGTATTTTCTTGGTACATGAGCTGTAAATGTAGTTGCTGCCATTTTGATAGAAAAATAAAACTAGAGATGGTGAAATCTGCTTGATAGAGGCAGTGGGCTTAAAAAAGACTACACAGAATGTTAAGTAAAAAGCATCCAAATACATAATTCTATGTAGTAATTCTACTAAATTCTAAAATGCTAAAGCTACAAGAGGAGATTTAAGACTACATCCTTGCAGATTGGTAAAGATATTATTTTCAGTTACTGTTCCTGACATAGATTTCACATTTCTTCACAAAAAGGAACTGCATGTTATACATTCCATCTACCAAAAGCGTAACCCCATAAAGCCCTCAGAGATCTTCATCCTTGGGCTTTTACAGAGGGTTGTGAAGTTGCAGCACAAGTAAGAGGAGTCTTCAATTCCTGATGTTCATTCTGTGGGCACAGATATCAAAACAAAGCCTGAACAATCACAAAGATAAGCTTGTTCCTTGCACACTTGCTCTCTAGAATGCAGCATATGAAAATTTCTTCCTCAGTCCTTTCATAAGAGAGAACAGTTAAAGTTTCATCTAGGACAGCTGATGTTATGTGTGAAAAATAATCCTAAACTGAACTTGAATTTTGGTGGATTGGATTTTTCAGAGGTACTGTAGGATTTCTTCAGCTGAAGGCAAAAAGAAGTTGTCCAGCTGCAGGCAATGCTAAGTTGCGAAAGCAGATCTGGATACAAGAGGGAAAGGTCTGTCCAATTCATGTCTAATTAATAAATAACCCACTCCTTGTACTCCCACCTGAATTTCATGTCTATGTAAACTTGTCAACTGGGAAACAAATGATGAATAATTCAGAAGACCTTCCCCTCATTTCCTTCTCCTCTAGATTTATTTACCCATTTTCAAAGTATAATTTGATCAAGCTAATAGCCACAGACTTCCTAAACTGACTCTCTCTGCATTAATTCTGTCTTCATGGTCATAGTCCTATTCTTACAGTCCCATTTAATAGCAACCAATTAAGATACAACAACAGGCAGCCGCAAGTCAAATGAGAGCTCAGCATCATTCTTTGATACTTGAAATCTGTTCTTCTCTGCAAGCAAGAAATTTATCTTATTTAATCTCGGCTGTTGTCCTGAAGCTAGTTCCTCTTCAAGTCCTGAAACACTTTTACCACAATAGCTACTGGCTGATGTTTATTCATGTAGTTTTATGAAAAAACCACATACCTACCAGCAATACTGGAGGAGCAAGTAGCACCTATCTGGGATGCTTCTAGCTACCCCACACATGTGAGCAAACATTAGGCAGACAAGCTCTTCTTTCAAATGCAGGGGAGATTCAGAAGGAAACTGGACTTGGGCTACCCTTTGAACTGTGTGGGCAAGCATGTGCTGAACTAGGGCACTCTACAGGACAACGCAAACCCATGAGCTGGATTTGAGTGCATCGCAGGCTTTGGCATCCTCCAGCACCTTCCTGCTATTCTTCCCATGTCCCTTAAACATCTTCCCATATCAGAATCCTGTCTTTGGCCCAGAACTCACAAGTGGGTGTTTCCAGTGCTGTGGTGCACACAGCAGCTGAGAGTGGATTTTTTAGGGCTATGTAAGGCTGGATTATTAGCTTGAAAGACACAAACCTGGATGTCACCCGCTGAAGCAAAATTTAGAAGGAAGATCTCCCCTTTACTCCTTATGCTTTAGCAATCCTAATTCAAACTAATTCATGTACATAGCAGTTAATGTGCAGCGCTTTTTATAATGTTACCCCATAATCTTTAGGTTACTATGAACCTGTCCAAATAGCTGTGGCATGACTAGCACATAATGCCCTAGGAAGCTCACCCCCGGGTCTGTGCGAGGATGCTGCAATACACTCACTGGCTAATCTTACAGCTTGTCACTACAGAATCAAACCGATATCGGTTTGATGTTGTTCACAAATTTTTCCTGCTTCCACAGCTTGGAAAAGCCCTGAACAGCCCTTTCAGCACAGACTCTGTCTGCATGTGGAGTCCAGGTGATAACACCACACCTGTTTGCATTTACTTCACGTTGGCACCTAGTGGGGAAGAAACGTGACTTGCTCTCATTGAATGCATCCAACAAAACAGAGCGAGGAAAGAGAGGAGCATTCTGAACACACTTTTTTTTGGCTATTGTCGTGCTGTGTTACACCCTAAATTTCAAAGCTGTTTATTGTTATAGAGCATAACTGAAACTGAAAGGGACAGCTGACAGATAACTACAGCACAGCAATGTTCTCCATATGCACATCTGCAAGCTACTTGGGAAGAAGAAACCACTGGGATCAGAATGCTGAGGCTGCTTTTCCTTTCCTTGACATTTGCTTGTAACTATCCATCAATTCACTACCAGACACACCATTGCCTCACTGTCCTGCTTAACTCCACACTCAGACTGGCTTAGCTTAGCTGGCACGAGGCTGAGTAATAATTTGCTGCAAAACAATTTGGGAAAGATATGCTAACAGACTGAGTATATACTTAGCCTGGGTGAGATTTTGTTCTATTTAAACTTTTCCAATGAATGTTGCCTGGCTTAGAATTCTTAAAACATCTCCAAATGGATGCTGCTTTAATGGGAATTCAGCATCTTCAGTGCCCATGCTGGACAACAGCAATAACAAAGAGATTAGGAAGAGCTTATCATGCTTTGAGGTATTGGGATGGACCAGAAGCCGTCTTGAAGGCCTTTCTCTGAAAAGCTGCCTTCCATATCCATGAGCAATTCACAGTTCAGACATAATGCCTGTAGACAACACTTTTAAATTTGGTATCACGCCTACCACTTAAAGGCTCAAATAAGCCTTTACATTTTATGAATACTGATTAGTTCAGCATCATTGCCTCTTTTTTTTCTCCTGCTGAGGAAACCTGAGATCACAGGAATTACTCACACCTCAAGAGCAGGGGACAGAGTAAGGCACTTAAAATAAAAACTTTAGGTCAGAGTATCCTGTTTGTGCAGGCACCAAGCATCCATGACACACAGAATAGTAATCCATACAACAGGCATGCAGGGCAAAGGAAGGTCTGTTGTGGCTAGATGTGTGACTGTAGCTTTCTCCGACTCTATGCTTTACTCATGATCCAGCTCTGAATCCAAGAGCAGGCAGAAGAGCCACACAGCAAATCATAGGAACGAATCACAGGAGAGCACTAGGGATGTTCATATAAAGTAAAAAGACAAATCTGGAGACCAGTTGCAGGACCTATAGGAGGAACAAATCAGAGCTTTCTCAGTGCATGCTTCGTTTTGAACTTCAAAGCAGGTGGATACTTGCCCACAACAGTAAATATCCTATGGGAGAGAAGAAATGTAGAAGGAACCAATTCCATTAATAAAGCTCAAAACTCAACACCTTAACAAGAACTGATTATTAAACTTTTGTTTTCTACAATAACAAATGGCAGCTCACCATAAATTGAACAGTTCCAAGAAAAGGTTCACTAAGTTGAAATTCAGGCTACCGGATTGCAAGCTGTAACGTGCTTCCTTCCTAACAGGCTGGTCAAAGAGGTCAATGAAGTAGGTGACTAATCTTGTATGGAATACAGCAATGGTCAGAAGGGATTAGCAGATCCATCAGCAGGAGGTACCATACAGCACTTTAGCTTCATGCCAAGCTAAAATCACAAGAGCTCGTGATGGCAAAATGGCATTAAAATATGATGTTGTTGTTTCTAAGGAACTTCGATTGAAATAAAGGTGTTGTCTATGGGCTAGAACTGTCACGTACAATGACGATGTCAGTAACCCATTTAATTATGAGAAGCTTATGCTGCTCTAGCATCACCCACAGAACCATTACCTTCTCAAAGAAATCAAATGCTGCTGTGTCAGTCTCAGAGGCAGAGACACTGGCAGAATCGATTGCTCTCTTACTTGTAGACCTGATCTTTTTGGTCCAGTGCTTGGATTTTAACAACACTTGACATATCATTCACCACAATTAGCTGCACAAACCGTCATATGTCTCCTCTATAGGGATAAAACAGACTCAGATCAGATGGGAATGGATGGCATGATTGCAGAGGCTAGTCATTTCTTATTTCTTACTTTAGAGCAATGTGACCTCTCTCATAGCAGACAATAGACTGAGAAACCAGCAACAGCCAAACCAAATGAAACAGTCAATGCTGCACTGCCAGCCAAAGACTTTGGAAAGCAGACAGACTATGAGGCTATTTTTTATAAGTATAACCTGCTTTGAAAAAGTCTCTTTCAACAAGCAGTTCCTTGCACTGACATCAGGTACAGCAAATGCAGCTGAGCTGTACCAAGTTTGTCTCTGTGCATGTTCCATGTGCTTCTCCTTCCACTGCATATCACTGTGTCAACCACTTAAGAAAGAACACGGGAAACCGATAGCAAGAAATTGTCTAAATAAAATCTTTACACTCTGAAATTTACATTCTCTTTGAATGTAACTTAAAGGTAAAATAAGGAAAAGCCAACCAGCTTTCCCTGGACTGTTATCACATGGTTTGACTTCAGTGTCAGAAGCAGAAAGACCTATGAGTTGCTAGGTTTTGTTTGTTTTCTGGAGATTTTGTCTTTGTGGGTGTATAAATTGTCTCAGTTGTTTCCTTGAAGGAAAGACAAACACAGCAAACAAACATCTCCACGGCCAGGAAGCAGTGAGAGCTGTTGTCTGTCTCTCAGGTGATTAGATCCAGGTATACGAGGTTTTCACTTCCCAAGGTATCATCTTTCAGCAGTAATCATAATTTGTTTTTGTTTTTCTTAGTAGACCAATCCGTAAATAAATGTAATCTGCGGTCCTCCTCTTGGGAAGGCTGTTTATTCTTTCTTGCAAGTGAGTCTGAAAGATCACTCATTCCGTGTTTTAAAGTATGTGAGACCATTCCATTGAACGAAAATAAGAGTTTGGACTCCATTTCACCAGACAGCTGGGAAAGGCACATTTTAGGCAATTTCAGCGTTAAGCACTGCCTCTTTATTTAATACTGGAGGCTTAAAACTCATAATAGAACATCAGACAAAATAAACTAATGCCTAGTGATACGCGTCTGAGCGGTTATCTAATCTCTGAGTGACCGTAGCCTAATCTTTGTCATTCTCATCTACAACCATCCTCTGTTGTGCTGAAGAAGCTTTGCCGCTCTTCTCTCTGACTTTTTTTACGATTCAGCAGTCTTTTAAACAACCCTCTGTAGAGCTTTGCAGCTTAATGAACTATCTCAGGTTTGCAGAAATCCAATCAAATTGATGTTGGAACTTGGTCTGAAGAATACGACTGGACGTGAGAAAATCAGAGGTTTTTCTCTTTGTGATCACAGGCAACCCATTTCATGATATAACATGCCTGGTGACAGAAAGTACAATACTCAAAGCTACCTGCATGTCTTGAGTGGTCTGGCTATGCACGCTAGTTTGCAGTGTCTCAGAACTTCTTACAAGTATCATAGGACTCGCTTCCAGCAATTTTCTTCCCAAGTCTCTCTAGTCCAACATTACTCCTTGAGGATATGTCAATAAATCTATCAACTCTCAATTGACAGTAATGCTTTTAGGCATAGGTCAGTCATTACATTTAGTACGAGCCTAGATGAAGGATGAGAGGAATTTATACAAAATACTTCACATTCCCTCTTTGTCTCCCAGGGTAGTCCTTCATCTTTTTCTGGGTTTTTTTCTGTGGTACATAGCTGGCACAGGCTTTCTCTGGCTCTCTTTATCTATTGAGAAATGTATTATAATTAGAGTTCTTAAAGATTTTTAGCATTTCTAGGGGGAATTAGTTCTTTACAGAAGAAGGGTTTTCTCCATTGTGGGATTCATACCATAATTAGACAAAATGATGGGCTAAGTCCCAGTGGAAAAAATGCACTGTAATTGGTGTTCATTTTTGTTACATAAACCCATGGAGATCATGCCGATTCCTCCTATTGCAGCCACTTCTGAAGCACAGTGTTCAATTTAAAACTCTTGTATCACTATTATTTAGTACCCACAAGTATGCAGCTAAGAAGTCTGATGTGAACCTTCTTCCTCTGAGAAAAATAAAATGCCCCAAAGAAAATTTAAGATCAGTGGCATTTGTATTGCCTGGTCTCAGAAGTAACAGATTACAGCCAGCCATGCTTTGCCCTTTGTCCCTTGTTCAGGCATCCTTGAACTCAAATTAAAAATGAAACTGTATGCCAAAGTATCTCTATGTCAAAGTAAGACACACAAAAGAATTTCTTCCAGCCTACACAGTATATAGGCCAAGAAAACAGCTGATTACTGTCCAGGTAATCATAGAACTGAGGTACCAACCACCAAAGAAAGATCTTACTGAGTACAAGCAATATGTGGGCAGTCTTTCTGGAAAATAAATAAAATAAATAACAATATTTAAATTAGTTTATTGCATCTAACAAATCATTAATGAGGATCGGTGTTATCAAGAACTAATCAAATATTTGTAATTAGTTTTTAGAGGAAAAATACCAGTCTCACAAATTTTTGCTATTACCTTGCTGATTTCAGAAATCCAGGATGTTCACAATTAAGCCAAGCAGTTACATTCACCTCAACCACAAATGTATTTTTATGGAGGAACAAAACAGTATTCTGTGTACATGCAATTCTTCTAGTTAATTAGCACCTTGGGGTAGGTTGTTCATAAACAGAAAACAGTAAGGGACCTGCAATATTTCCCAGCAGTATCTTGTGTAATACTAGTCTCAGACTCAACAAAGATTTCACTTGAATCCTCACCAAGTCACTGCCTCACAAAATAAAAAATAAAATTCCAGGTTCAGAGAAACCAAAGGGAATGATTTTGCCTACCATGCCAGAACTCTATCTAAGACCCTGGAGAAAAATGGGACACTGCTTCAGAAGACGTTTCCTTTTGATCTTAGACATGAATCATTTCTTCAATATCGAAGCTCATTACATTCAGAAAAATTAACTTATTTTACTAGTTATGTCAGAAGTGTCATCGTATCAACTGTGGTGCTGCCAGGTAATTATATCCCTTTGATAAGGGACAGAAAAGAAACATTATCACAGAATTATAGAATGGTTTAGGTTGGAGGGGACCTTAAAGATCATCTAGTTCCAACCCCCCTTCCACTAGACCAGGTTGCTCAAAGCCCCATCCAACCTGGCCTTGAACACTTCGAGAATGAGGCATCCACAACTTCCCTGGGCAACCTGTTCCAGTGCCTCACCACCCTCATAGTGAAAAACTTCTTCCTAATATCTAATCTAAATCTCCCCTCTTCCAGTTTGAAGCCATTACCCCTCGTCCTGTCATGACATGTCCTTGTAAAAAGTTCCTCTCCAGCTTTCATGTAGGCCCCCTTCAGATACTGGAAGGCTGCTGTAAGGTCTCCCCAAAGCCTTCTCTTCTCCAAGCTGAACAACCCCAACTCTCTCAGCCTGTCTTCACAGGAGAGGTGCTCTAACCCTCTGATCATCTTCATGGCCCTCCTCTGGACCCACTCCAACAGGTCCATGTCCTTCTTATGTTGGAGGCTCCAGAGCTGGATGCAGTACTCCAGGTGGGGTCTCACGAGAGCAGAGTAGAGGGGCAGAATCACCTGCCTTGACCTGCTGCTTCATGGCAAAGGCGCTGGGTCAAGTTCAACACTGTCTGATAGCAACCCAATGCTGTTTTATACAACGGCTGCCCAGCAGCCTGCAAGTGTCCTCAGTCCAATTCCTGATGGCAACTGCCCATATCTCCACTGAAAGCTCAGAGCCATTACCAAAAGGATTAGAAATGGACTATGCTGTGAAGCATGAAGTATCTTCTCAGCCTTCGTAGTTCTACCTCCCAAGCAAGGCAAAGGAAAGCTGACCTATCTGTACAACTGCCAAGTATGTTTTACCTCACTTTTGGATTGATTAAAGACCTCAATCTACCCTCAACTGTCAGCCCAATCTGTGATATACTTCAAAATCAGATAAACCAAAACCAAGGCCCTTCATTTGGACTGATTTCTTTAACCATGAACCATTTTAATATGGCACAGTGATGAGAATAGTCCTTTGCAGTGTGCTACTAACAGGAAACATTGGTACACATATAAATGAACAGCCACATTTAGTATTTGAACATCTCTTAGTTTCACCAGTGTTACTGTAGATGGAAGTACAGGTGGCCATGCATGAGTATGCTACAGGGTGAAGGAAACAGGATTATCTTGAGTTCAGCAAGGTTTTCTCTAGGGACAAGATACTGTAAAACAGTCTTGTTTTGACATTAGTGCATGCAGCAGTAATGACTCTCCCAAATGTAACACTGAGCTCTGTTTTAGATCTAAGTCAGTTAAATTACACCTGGGATGAATCTGGTCCAGTATTTCCGAGTGAGTTCTAGCAAGATTATTTATTTTAAACAGATGAATGTTACCCTGGAATTATGATGCAAGACATCCTGAGGGAAGATTTACCATTATATGTTGATACCTAAATAAGAGTACGTATTTGTAAAGTGCACAGGCACACACACTCAAAACAGTTTTCCAGTTGTAAACATGACTATGTATCTCTTACATGTCTCTCTGCATGCATCATTAGGACATTAAAAAATAAAAGCCACAATTTTTTATCTTCACATCTTTGTGAAATTCACTGCATAATATTAATTTTCTGGTTTGCCTCTGCATGAAATATTTCTAGCATTTCTGGTGGTAAAAAGGCGGCCATAAACAGGAAATGCGTGCAAACAAAAATGTTTCTGGTATTGATTCTTCTCAGTATGATTCACTGCTATATAGACATGCAAACTAAAAAAATGGTGGCCCAGATAGAGCTCTCAAAGCATCTCCAAGTTGAGCTCAGTGGTTTTGGCAGGTATCTAGTGGCTACTTTGATCCCTAATGTCTAATAGAAACTAGACTGCCTGTAAATAATAAGCTGACTACGATCTTCTTAGTACAAACAAAAAGGATAAATGAATCACGACTCTGTCACTGCTATTAGCACTCCTCCTGCTGTTGCAAAGGCTTCGACAGGATGCAGAGGTACAGTTCCTCTGAACAAGACTTGCTGGAAACGGGCAGGTTCGGTGCGTGAAACATCATTCTGTCTTTCAGGCCTTGTGCAGATCTGTGTTCCCTATCTCTGTTGATCACCTGGGAAGCGAATCTCTTATGCTTTCACTATTTCACTTCGGTTTTGAGAGCCAGCTTGAGAAGAAAAAACAGGTATCACCTATGTAAAGATGCTAATACTATGCTGAAAAGACCAAGGAAAAAGGAGCCTGCACACTCGATGCTTTTTGATCCCCTCGATGCAGTGTATGCGGGCAGCCCTCTACTGGCATGAACGCCACTGAGCATGTTTGCCCAACACCCACGCTCTTGTGTTTTCCTCTCAGGCAGAATTAGAGGAGCTTTTCATTAATTGTAGGGTATATTCAGCCAGTCTACATACTTCCAAAATCCATTTACTTAATCAATGGACTGACTCAGGTGTCCCTGAAGACTTCTGAAGAGCAATTCAAAATGCCTACATAAACTACTCCTGCCAAGAGCCAGCTGAAATTGAAAAACAATAGGCAAATAGAGGTGAAATTTAGACTGTGTTCATAGGTCACCTGCTTACCTATTTTCACGCTGCATGGCAAAGAGAGATATTTTTATGTACTTGTATAGTTGGGACTGGCTGAGAAAAGGGAGGAACGCTGCTCACTTGGAGCTCCTTCCTGAAGATCTAAAACTGTTGGTTTATTTGAGCATAATATTCTAGTTTCCTTCAAAAATGCACATCAAAAAGAATAATTGAAACATAAAGTCTATCTCAGTGCTTGTAAAAATGCATGCAAGGCCACCTCAGGATTTGATTATATGTGCACCAGCACAAGCTGCCTTCAGAGAACAAAGCTCAATTGATTTCAGGGAGTCTGATTTGCCTGGATGAAAATTAATTTTTAATAGATTTGGTTGTCAGAGGGATTGTGCAGGAATATGAAATGGCAGGACATTCACACAGTGGATTGCTGTGGAGGTGTTTGCTGGTGGCTAGTAGGCAGGAATAGTGGTGTGTGTTTTCCACAGACAGCAAGGAGTAGTGCCAGGCTGTCACAGGCAGAGATTCCCTGGGGAGCTGAAGGGACCAGTTGCCAGGAGACATCACCAGATCGAGCCTTCACAGCCAGGATAATGTTCCTTGCGACAGACCTCACACTCCCTCCTATGCCTGCATACCGGCCTGTTTTGCAACCTTTCTTCAAATTATTTCCTTTACAATCTCCCAAATATCCCAAACAGTGGAAATTACCAGCTTTGAGAAATTTTATTTTATATGAAGCCCATTTTCTGGTTCTGTAATACAAGCATTTTACCCTTGACAGAAATCTAGCAGAGGCATCAAGCATCAGTAAAGATCCAGTTCAACAGCTGGTACAAATCAATTGAGCCACTCAGTTGTGAAACACAGTATGTGCTACATCCCAGAGCAGAGATGACCTCCTGCTTCATGGGCAGGGCAAAGACCAGCAGCACTTGACTTTCATAAATTAGTAAGCTCTGAGCTTCCAGAAGTCAGGTCTCAAAGAATCATGACATCATTTAAAGACAAAGCAAAAGAGGAGTAATAAAAAGATACACAGTCATGGATACACAATGAATATTATTTATGTGTTAGTCTTCAAGGCCTTAAGATTCAGTGAGTCGTTTTCTTGGCGTCCTCTTCAGAAGCATAAGGCCTTAAAAATCATGACTACGTAATTCCAGAACCTGGGGCTTCAAATATTGCAAAATTTAGAAAAATCCAGGAGAGTTGTCAGATCATGGATACTCATTCTAGCTAAGCCACAGCCTCCTCTTCCACTTCAAATGTGAAGTACTTAGTGGACACAGTTCCTCTGTGCTGCTTCAGCACCTGTCTTCTGTTAGCCAGCCCTGAAGAAGAGGTGATCTAACATCCCCCTCACCATCTCCAGTCAGTCTGGGCCTTTGTGTTTCTGTAGGCTATCTGACAATCCCCTCTGCCAAGTAACAAGCCCACAAAAAGACAATTCAAAGGATGTAGAAATGTTATGATGAAATATTTCAAAGTATACTATTTAAATTTGCCTGACAAATGTTCCTCTTATTTTCCCAGACCAAGCATCTCTGAATCACGGTAATATGAAGGAACCATGCCCCAAAATACTCTCCATCTAATTTTCACAGATGCCTACAGTAACAGAAATATCATCTCTCATCAGTACAGCACTACATCTAAATGAGAGAGGAGAAGGAAGTGAACATTTTTTCAGTTCAAATTTATATAAAGCCAACTAGAAATAGAACTAAGACTATCTTTACTCATTTTGCACATTCATAAACATATAAAAAGTACTGAAACATAATGTAAGTTTAGTATGGAGAAGTCTAATTGCTCTCTTCTGCCTCATGTCTTCCACTGCACCATTATATCACAAGCCAAAAGGAGAATCAATCTGCACACAAAATACAAGGTAAAGGAAAGACAGCATTGCGTCTTTAACTAGCTAGTAATTGGCTTTTTTTTCCTTCAAAGAAAATCAGACTTTGTAGGCTTATAGGTTTACCTCCCTTTCTGTTGGTGTATATTTCTAAATTATTCATTATGATTCATTACTTCATACGTTATCTGCAGCCCATGCATTTCAGGGGTCGCCAGAGTTTTATTGCGACAGTTGTGAGTCTCTAGACCTCAAGAGCAAACTGAGGGCAGTATGTAGTTTTCAGAAACCCAGATGTGAACCAACTAGTTTATTTTCATGCATTTTCTTGCTCCTGAATAATATAATTATGGAGCTTTCAGGGCAAACTGTGGCAAGCTGAGCTGAATATAAAGTGACAGTGCCCAAAACTGAGCCATCCAGAAACATTTCAAATAAAGGCTAAGGAAAAAGGAGGAAGCATACATCATTTCTCACTTAAAAAACAGCTTGCACTCATGCCATCTCCAGTTTCTTGCCCAGATGTTCTCATGGGAAGAAAATATCAGAATATAAATTATGCCATATAAAGCACAGATGGGAGTGAGCTCTCACAAGAACGTATCTTCCATTTGAGCCCTTTCCTAGCCTCTCTCTGGGGTCCTTGGCTACATTATGTCAGATTGAGCACGTATTTCTTGAATGTCCCTGATAATATCACACATGCGTACCTTGGAGAGAAACAATTGGCACTGCAAAGACAGACTCTCTGGCCCAAGCAGGGACAGGTTCGCACAAGGTTTGCCCCAAAGGCAATGGGCACTCAACTGCCTGAGCCACAAGGCTCGGGGAATGTGATCGCAGCTACTAATGGCAATGAAGAGGTAGACATGGGTGCAACTCCCCAGTATTTAAGCCGATCTAAATCCAAGGTGCCACAATTCTGCCTCCTTCCTTGTGCTAGTAGTGGTGCCTGTGCAACTCAGGGAATTGATGTAACTGCAAACAAACAATTTTCCTGTCAAATCAGTTCTCTGAATTGGATCACTATGTGGTTGTATGAGTATCTGTAGAAACACAGAGCAGGGGTAGCAATGCATGACCAGAAACAAGGCGTAACACCAAGACTGGATTACATGATCTTTAGCTGCCTTAAAGCTGCAAGGGACCAGCTCCAAGTATCTCATTCTGTCAATGATCTGTAGTTCTCATAGACCAGAGCGTTAAGTGCTCATGGACAAAATTCTACTTATGCCCTGCACAACTTCTAACTAAAATAGCAGGTACAAATTAGCATGAGATTGAGCCCTATAATGAATGGCTTTCTCTTTACTTTCAAATCACCCTAACAAGCCTAATTCAATGTGCAAGTCGAATATATCCTCCAGTGAAAACTCCAATGCAAATTTAAGTCACTGCAATGTTACTTTTGAGTATTTTTTTCTTCTAGTTCCTATACAGCATGATGCTGGGAGTACACACTGCAGAGGACACTGACTTTCAGTGACACATTGAAAATACCAAGCTGGATTCACACAGACCTGCTCCATTCTGCAGAAATCATTCCAGTGATTTCTGAATTCTCTTCATTCCAGAAAGCAAATGAGCAAAACAGGGTCCTGTAGAAGTGAAATTCAGCACTCATCCAATAAAAAACAAAAGAATCAAATGCAAAACCTGATGTGCCGTGATCCTAAACACATTGTATTTTAAGAGCAGCTGTTTTAACCCTTATTTCAAAGAAAACTGTATATAGCATCTTCCACAAGGAGTATTAAAAGAGATTCAGTGTAAGGACTCCCTGTTGGCAGGTGCTCACTGACTCCTGGACATTTTTGATTAAGAAAACTGAAAGATAGATTCCATTTGACACACTAGTAACATTAGGTCTGTTTTTCCAAAGTGCTGTATGGTCAACTGTCCTTGAAACTTAAAGTACAGTGCTCTTACACAATCAGGCCTTCTACACTTTGGAAGAAGAACACTATGCTTTCTTCCCTTTGAGCAGTCCTTTGATCACACAGAAATTAATCCAAACCTCTTCTTAAGACAAAGAAGAGGTTGGTGAATCTGTTTTTTTCTTGAGCTGCATGGGTTTATTGTTACCTAACGTGTCATTCTCCTAAAGTGCCCAACATTTGATTTAACTTGGGAATACCCTAAAGCACTGACAAGAATCATCAAGCAGAGTTTAGAAAATACCACCAAATGGGCACCTATTGACTGGAAAAATATGTATACAAACATTAATAGTCAGAGCAAACCTAGGTATAGGAATATAATTCACAGTACTATGCAGACTGTACTCCAGTTTCTCTCTCACTTGAGGGTTAGGAAGACAAGCATTATTCAAACTGTCTTCATTTTTCTAAACACACATTTTACTCTGCTGAAGTTTAAGGGAGCAAACAGTGCAACTATGAACAAGCTGCTGCTCATGCATAGAATATTTTCTTGAGAGTGCCTTACTTTATAGGAACTTTAAGTTATAAGTGGCTTGTTGAAAGCAAGGTCACAGATGAGGTACAATGGCAACCACTGTAAACTTGTTCTAACTGCAGAATGAATGCGTGGACTTACCGTGATGATGAGTTTATTTTTCAATTTTAGCAGAGTTAAGACCATGCATGTGGTGAGTTATAGCGCTTCAGTTAAAAATGAGCAGTAATTTCCTAAACTACTGTAATTAACCTAATATCAAATAATTATATAAACAGGAAAACACTCCAATGTATTTAAATTCTATCCTCATTAAAAAAAAATACAATCATTTAATTATCCTGTCCTTACTTTTTCTCAGAAGGATTTATACATGTGTTGACCCTCATCTCTGACACACGTGAAAAATTTAGCATCCTTCCTTTCATCCCAAAGTCTGACTTCCTACCCATCAGTTGTCAAGGCCTTGACTGCACTAATAGGTCTTAATTACCCTGACCAGCCTCAGCTGGGCCTTCCACCCTCACCCTCCAATGTGGACTTCATTTAAGATCTGGCTTTAAGTAGAACCATAGAATGGCTTAGGTTAGAAGGGACTTTAAAGATCATCTAGCTCTAGGCCCCCTCCCTCAGCTACTGGAAGGCTGCTATAAGATCTCCCCGAAGCCTTCTCTTTCCTAGGCTGATCAACCCAAATTCTCTCAGCCTGTCCTCACAGGGGAGGTGCTCTAGCCCCTGATTATCTTTGTGGCCTCCTCTGGACCTGCTAGAGCGGGTCCATGTCTTTCTTACACTGGGATGACAGATGCAAGCTGTAGGTGTCCTTGCTGCTAGTTCTGCTCCTGAATTGCTATTAGCTTCCTGGGCTGATATTGGAAGTGGCTTGTTACCTTGTCTTTGCCTGATGGTCACTGTATCGCTGGACCTGTCACTGCCACTGCTCCCCTTGCTTTTCTCTGGTGTGGTCACACTGTGCTCTGCTAGTGAGGTCTTTGCCTGGCTTGTGTTGTGGTCAGGCTCAGCTCCTGGCTTCACTGTCCTGAGGGAGAGCAGTTAAGAGCTGGGTGAGGCTGGTCAGGGCCCCTAAGGCCCTGTGCTCTCAGGACTCTGATATTGTTTTGCTCTACAGTATGTTTCCCAAGATAAAGTGCCACCCTCCCCCTAGCCATGTCTGCTGTCAGCACGATTTGCTTTAATCAAAAAATAAATACATTTCAGTGTGGCTCATTATGCTAAATGAAAGCAACAGGGGGCTAATGAGCATTGTGAATGAGTCATTAACATGGCAATCAGAGGTATCCTCAAGATAGCTACATCTTTTCTGCATCTTTCTTGGAACACTCACTAGCATATACAGATGTGACCTCATCTATTAAATTTAATTCAGGGAATAAATAGATTTAGGTGTCTAGCAAGTAGTTTCTTTTTGTAGAATTGTACATTGTGTTACACTTGCAATTAAGAAAGAAAACTGCTTGTTCAGTTTGTATGACTGCAAAGGGGTTATTTTTAGCCTTCAGTGGACAACTGTGTTAACAGAATTAATGTTTGGATTTTTCTGGAAATTAAAACGTTATCTCTCTCCCCTGTCACCCCAGGTTTTCATCACAAAGGGGAAATGTACCTGAAACAATAAATTTACTGGTGACTTCATCTTTGCAGTCGATTTAATGTGGTTTATCACTCAACAGCATTTTTATTTTTCAGAAGGGGCCTTCACCAGCCTCAGTTCCGGCCTGATTTACTGTCCCTTGGCTCTTGGGATCCTATTTCACAGGGAGCTGACATGCTTTTGCTCAAGAAGTACTTTTCCTCAGTCCTTGTAAGAAAGTAGTAAGACCAGCCTGAAACAGCATCAAAAAGATAAGCACTTAGAGAAAGGGCAATAGGGAGGAGGGGAAACGTACCTGTATTCAATGATACTGAGAATGTATCTTTCAAAAGGCCAAGGGAAGGAGGGTAGGAAAAAACAAACATTCAATGTCTTTAAAAATTTGCTACAGTGAAGATTTTTAAAAGTCTCCATTCTCTGCACATTAATATAATCACCTCCACAGAAAGCTCTAGAGGAGATAAATTGCTAAACACTGCCTTGCAGGTGGAGAAACAGAAAAGATGAGCTCCTCTGCAAGGTACTAACACTGGTCAGGAAAATAAACCAGGAGGACGCAGCTCCTAGCTCTAATTTCAGTCTTGCTTTCAGAGTTTTCCCTGAGTTGCAATCTCCGCTCCTGTGACAGGTTCATCTATTTAGGCCGAACAATTTTTACATCTGACTTTTTCTGCAATCAACTAAGAGCCTGCAGACAGCAGTTTGTATTGGAGTTTGCAGCTCTTCTGAGATTTTTTTGAGGAGTGGGCACAGTGCACGTACATAGGCAGAATAATTAAAGTTCTCCTAACAAAAAATAGAATGCAGAGTCCACACTGTATTTATCTGTTTTTCTTCTGTCTCCCATCTTCACCATTCCCTGTGGCATCAGCGGAAGGATATCCGCATGGCAAAGCCACCCAAACTGACAGAAGTGTATGCAATCTTCTCCCTTCTTTGGTCATTTGAAGGTAGGCTTCTAGCCCATGCATTTGCTCTGCAATGCTATGCTGTGCCCCCTGGTGATGCTCTGACCAGAAGCAAAGAGCGTCCCCCAGCGAGGCCCAGTGCTCGAGGGGATGCGTCAGCCCATCACTCTTGGGCCGCCATTACAGGGCCCATCGCAGTACTGAAACATCCATCTACCCTACAAAGCATGAGTCTTACTTGCTACTATCCTTTTGTGATGTTACTCCCACAGTAAATGCCGTGGGAGGCTTGGGCCAGACCAGGTAATTCCATCCTAGCCCAGGTCAGTCAAGTCTATACCGACGAGGCAGCTGTGGCCATTCTGTGGGAATGGCAGGCTGCAAACAGCCACCACCTGGCCCCAGTCAGGCTCTCAGTTACAGCGATCTGTGCCCCAAGTGCTAAAATAATATGTGGAGGGCAAAACTTGCTGAGTCCCTTTTCCAAATTTGGGTTACTTTTTTTTCCCTTCCTCCCCACCACACCGACAGTCTGAAGAATTGAGACACTCGCGGGCTACCACGCCGAGGTCGCTGATCACCGCCGGCGAGTGGACTCGTCAGACGCAGCGGGCACCGTCCCTCCCGATCCGGCACCGCGGAGGGAGTCCCGCACCCCTGCGGTGGGTCCGGCTGCCCCGTAGCACCGTCCCTTTCCCGTCCCCTCGCTCGCCTGGGCGGAGGCGGCGGGCCTAAAGGAGCGCCGGGGCTCCCTGAGGAGAAGGGGGCGTGTTCCCCGGCGGCCATTTTGGGGAGCGCTGCGGCGAGCGGGCGGTGCGCAGCGCCCCCTGGCGGCCCCCCGCCCGCAGATCAGCTACGAGCGGCCGCTCGCCGGCCATGAAGTCCGTTTTCGTCACCGTGGGCACCACCAGCTTCGACGACCTGATCGCGACCATCTGCTCCCCGGCGGCTTTGCGGGTAAGGCGGCGGAGAGCCCGGCTCCGCGGGCAGCCGGCCCGGGCCTACCCTTCACGGCCTGCCCGCAGAGCTTCAGCCGGGCGCCTGCGCGCTGGGAGCCGTCCCGCCCTCCCCGTCCCGCCAGTGACTGGCGGGGGTGTCTGAGGGAGCGGGAGGTGGGGGGGGTACCGGGGGCGGTT
>VYXH01012443.1:0-23484 GCA_013397275.1 Burhinus bistriatus | reverse complement strand
TTTTTTTGGGGTTGCCCCCCCCCCCCCGTAATCACAGTTAAATGCTTAATCTAATCTAGGAGGGAGGTGAGTCACTGAATATTACTCAGACTTGTGCTCTTGATTTTAGGATCTGTTGGTATTTCCACATTGGTACCCCAAATCATTCCCATGCTCTAAGGCAGGGAACAGCTGAAGTCATACCCCCAGTCAGACCACAGCCCTTCAGAACCCCAAAATGATAGGAATTGGCAGACTAGCCCCAAGATTGGTGTCTATGCTCCCAGCCCCTGCCCTGCTCCCGCCCTTTCAACAGCTAGTAATGTGTGGCATAGTGTTTAGGTTTAATTTTGCTTTTCAACTGGCTGACTTTTTCTATTTGTTTTCTTCTTTACTTTGTTGAAAGTATGTGGAAGGATCATTTCAGAAATACCTGGAACGACTGGGAGATCCAAAGGTAAGACTGGTCTAATACTTGTCAAGAGGTTAAAATCTGAGAAGACTAGAACAGGAAAGTAATTAGGTAATGGTTTAAAATGTGGTGGTTGGGGTGTTTGGGTTTTGGGTTGTTTTTTTTTTTCAGATAGACCTCAATCCTGGGGTAGTACTATGGGTTTGTACTGAATATTCACGTGTATAAACAATACCAGTTTTAGTGGGGAATTTGTATTGGTGCGAAGGAGCAATCTATGCAAACTGGACAGTAAAGCTGAGGCCTCTTGTGGGCGTTATTCGTAATTGCAATTTCTCTCTAAGAAGGAAAAAGCAAAATATGTGGAGTGTACCTCACATCAAATGTTTATCAGGCTTTGCAATGCCTTGCTGCTGCTTTTACCCCAGGTTCGAGTACTGGAGTTGAAACTTCTGTTTCTTTAGACTTGAAAACCCCTGGAAATCCTAATAGCTCAACTCTCAATGCATTGATTGTTTGTTTTAACAAACAAACATGAGTTTGGTTAGGTATTTTAATACTACAGAGAGCTAGAATAGAGTTCTCAGTTTTGAAGAAGGCTCTACTATCTCGTGTAATCTCATGCATAATCTTGCATAGGAAAGTGCTGGCCAGCTGGAAATGAGTGCATTATCAGTGATGTACAAGTAAGTGTCTCTTTCTTAAGTTTCAGTTTGTTTGGACTTGATGGTGTTTGGGGACCAGAACCTTTTATTTGTTTGTCGCTGCAATACTAATGTGTGAAACATGGTGAGAAATGCTACCCTAACAAACTTAAACTAACATGTGAATGGGTGCTGCCACAGCCCCTCTTCTCATAGTGTGGATTAAGGGGAGGGTCAGTTTCCAGCAATGTTTATTTGTTATCTTTTTGCTAATGTTAAACTCTGAAGTCAAGTGTTTCCTTCTAGTGGCTGAAGGACGGAAAGTAGGAAAAAAACCAAGGAGCTGTGTGTAGTGGAAACACAGTGTGGTAGTTACTAGCATGACTAAAACTTATGTAGGTGTTCTTGAAAGCTCCAGTAGTGAGGAGTGCTTGCCCTACTTCATGCACGAACTCTAATATTTATTTCAAAGGTAACATAAGCCTGCACAGGTGCTGCTGTCTTGCTAAAAATGCTGCGATCCTATAACAAGCAGTCTGGCTCTCCAGTAGTAGAAGGAAGAACTGTCCCTTTGCAGGCTCGTTCTGTTCCAGTAGTAAAGGAACAAACTGAAGTTTTGCAGGAGTTACTGGTTCCCTGTACTGAGGCTCTAGTCTTTTCACAGAGTGACTGAATCACTTAGACTTAATTGTCTCAGTGTCTGAGCACCCTGCCATAAGCCTAAGTACTTGACCTAATCTGTGACTAAATAAAGTGGTCTTTCCCAGATAATTTTTTTTTTCCCCCCTAAGATGAGTGTTGTTTGCTCATCTGGCTATTGCTGCATGGTAGCGTTCATTTAATAGGAAAAGTATTCTACTTGATTTTTCTATAAACCAACAGCGGATTCTCTAAAAAGCTCCCTGCAAACTTCTTCATAACATGGCTCTACTAAGAGCGTGCTCTTTCAAGTCTTGTTTTTCCTCCGCTTACCTAGGCGAGACTTTATTCTGTATCGGTACCCTGGAAAGCCACCCACTTATGCTACAGACAATGGCTTTGAAGACAAGGTGAGAAGTGAGGCAATTTCCTACCCCTGAATCCTAGTTACCTTCAGTCCTGCGTAGTTGTAAAAACTTGCCACTAGAATTGAGCTCTTGCAACTCCAGTGCTCTTGCGTACCCGAACAAAACCCCAGCACTGACTTCAACTCACGGAAAAAGCACAGTGTTTGCACATCAGTTAACTCAATTATAGTAGCTTTGTTTCCCACCTGAGGGATGGGTTCTGTGCTGTTCCCCTGCCAATCTTTTTTGTTACTCCAGCTCATTATTGGAAAGAAGTTTAATTTTGTCAGGAAGAGGTAACATCGCAATTCCAGAATACTGTTTCATGTTTCTGAAATCTCTTTGGGTAAAAAGACTTCCCAGTGAGAATTTGACTGAACTGACAGAGTAGAAGGAAATATCTGGGTTGAGTTGAAGAGCGGAACAAGATATATTTATCATATATTGGCAAAGAGAAGGTGTTCTCCCCCACCTCCAGTACCTCTCTTCCTGAAGTCGGATGAGGTCTGCAGTTTTTGTTCCTGAAAAGGGGAGGTTAATGGGAATGGAATAATGTAACAGACTGATTCGCTTCTGTGACATAAAAATTGAGCCCAGTTAAGAATGGAAACTAATGGAACAGCTTGTCTACCCAAGAATTGCTGCTGGGTGCGAAAAGAAGGAACATAAAGGAGAAATACACTGTATTACCTCCCATCTGACCCCTCTAGTTTTTTCTGCAGTCATGTAGATGTGCCTACACAATTATGTGGCTAGCTCTGGCATGGTGCCAGTGAAGTTGCTGTGGTATGGATTTCAGTATGGGCTATTATATTTGCCAGAGTGGCTAGTCTGCTCTGAAATCTGTGCTGCTGCAGCTGTTCTTCTCTCTTGGTTAGTATTACTCTTTGTTTATGTGCGCTTCTTTTTTTTTTTTTTCCTGTGTAGCTTAATCTAATTCCAAAATGAGCTAACTTTAAAAATCAAGCAGTATGGTCTAAATATATGTTTGTCCTGAAAGGCTTTACCACCTGAGCTCTCATTAAGTGTTGGCAGCTGTCTGTCATTAGACTGCATGTACAGGCAGCAGCTCTCTCTGGTGTTGCTCATTCTCACCATGAGATGAGAGAATGTATTGGCAGAAGGCATAGTGCACGCTGAATTAAGAGCCCTGGCATCCCAGCTCCTGCTGGTTCGCTGGGAAGCATCCTTGTTGGCAGTGTGCTGACAGCTGCCTAAGGGCTTCTGCCAGTTGCAGTTGGCTGTGGTCACATGCCAGGATGGGGTTTGATGGTATATGTTTACTTGATGTATCAATGCATGTGTTGCGAAAGCATGCATCTTCAAAAGGCAGCATAATATTGCTTATTAAAAGCAAGGCTTTTAATAGGGCTAGAGAAGTAGATACTCTTCCAGTCCCTCAGGTAGGGAAGGATGAAATGTGCCTTTAATACTTGGACAGTGGACTGCATTTAACGGCTTGTATTTATTTTACCTCTTGAGCAATTGGTGGGTTTGGGGTAAGCTGGAAATCAACTCTTATTTCATGTTTAATACAGCATGATGTACAGGTTGATAGTTTTTCTTTGTATAATAGACAAACTTAGAGACTTTACCTAGGATTCCGTTTTAAGCTGATTTTACAGCTTTTTCATATTTATATTGAGAATATTTATTGTCATCTTGGTGAATTGATGTCAGCTGTAGATGAAGAATAATGTAGTCTTGAGATAGGATATCAAATAGTTAGTTTTTATATCATTCCAGACTTAAAGCCTTTTTTTTCCTTTTCTTAAATTTTCCCAGATTTTACTGTGTTGTTCCGGCAACGGCCATTATGACTCTGTGTACACAAAACAATTCCAGGAAAATGCTGCTATTTGCCAGGGTAAACTTGAAATCTTTTTTCTATGGAGGAGAATTATGTGTTTTCATATGTTTATAGGCAGTGTTTTGGTTTTCAGGGGTGGGGAGGAGAGAGATGGAAGCTCATTTATTGTATATTAATGTATACATACACTCATTATTCTATCTGTTAAGTGGAATGTTGGACTAAATGGCTTCCAGAGGTTCCTTCTTCCCACTGGAATTACTTCATAATCCTCTCCTTAATTGAATTTAATACAACTAGTGCCTTGTAACAGTAGATAGTATCTGATGATATGCTTACCTTGAAAATTGCAGCAGGTCGTATGGATCTGGTATTATCTTAATTTGGCTTGAGTTTTGTCTTGATTTGTTCAGCTGTATTATATGAGATCCTGTACAAAGATGTGTTTGGCATGGATGAGGAAGAATTAAGATCTGCAGTTGAGGTGTTTCGAAGTGGATCCAAGAAAAACAGAAACAGTGGCTCTGCAGGAATTGAGGATACAAACTTTGATTGTCTTCATGAAAAAGCATCCAGAAATCCATTGGAAAAGAGGTAGTATTTTGGGAAGGGTATGTGGTAAAAGGGAAGAAAAAAAAATTTAAACACTTTGCAAAAGGCAACTTTCCCAAGTTTCCTTGAATGTTCATGGGATATTAATTCTTTTTCCCATCTTATGACGCAAATGCAAAGCTGAAGTATATTGTGGAAGAGAGCGTGCTTTCCTTGGAGCTGGGAAGTGTCACATAATTGAACATCCTCTGCTGCTGGCTATGTTATAGTTGCATGTTACACTGTAAAATGACAGCTTATTTGTAAATAAAATTGTTCCTTATGTCATCAGAATACTTTTTTTTTTTTTGATGAGAAACTGTTATTACTCTTATAAGCCCCTACAGCTCTGCAGAGGCAATAGTGTACTGAGAAAATGAGCTCTGCTTTATTTTCTTGTTTGTCCTTTTTTAATGGAATAATACCCCAAATAGACAATTAAATGGTGGCATTATCCAAGTCTGTTGGGTCACTAGGGATGAGGGGAACAGAATGTACCTATAGAAACCCTCATATCCTGTGTTGTTCAAGTCACTAGAAAGGCTTGAGGGATGCCTCTGACAGCGAATCCTTGCAGATGACATTGGTTTGATAGGACTTAGAACAGGGTGTCTTGTATTTGACAGTCCAAGAGTTTAATCAGTCACTGGGATCATCTTCATCCTTTCCTTATGCAAGCAGTAGCCCTTGTTAGGGGTGGGTGTTGGAACAAGTAAAGGTCATGTTCTTGAAACTAGGAAAAGGGTTGTCCTGTACCTCATCGCAGCCACAGCTAGTGTTTAAGGCAAAATCTACCACTTGATGGCACCATGGTGCCTTTTCAGATTGTATGAGTGGTTGGTTGATTTTAGTCCTGGCTAGAAATCATATATTGTATCTTTTGTAATATTATTTTCCATTACTTAGAGTGGACGACTGGGAAGGCAATGATACTGACAATCCACAGGAAGATAAGTTCAAACAAAGCATTGAAGAAGAAAAGGTTTGTCAGTTAGGGAAGAATTCCTTATGGTGGGGGGGGTTTTGCTGTTGTATGATGTTACCGCTGTTAGGGCTAAACCTTCTTTTCCACTTTCTAAAAAAATTTTGTTTTTAAAAGTGGGTGGCTTATTTCTTCCATCTGTTTGCCTTTTGGTTTTACCCTTGAGTTTCTATTAAATTGAATAAGCCTTTTTGTTTTCTGAGACTCTCTTGTTCTTCCTTAGATAGTTTCCCTCTGGCCCCCCCCAGTGATGGAGCTTGGCAGATCTTTCCTGGTTTACTGTTTGTTTTTCCCAGAAATGGTTTAACTCTGTTCACTTTTGTTTTGAACACAGTATAAATCACTTTGGAACATTTTTAGAAACTGTAGAAACCTGTTTTCAGATATAATAACTGAATCATAGAGTCGTTTAGGTTGGAAAAGACCTTCAAGGTCATCTAGTCCAACCATTGACCCTGCTCTGCCAGGTCTGCCACTAAAACATGTCTCCAAGCACCACATCTACACGACTTTTAAACACATCTAGGATGCTGACTCGACCACCTCTCTGGGCAGCCGGTTCCAATGTTTGATAACTTTTCAGTGAAAAATTTTTTCCTAATGTCCAGCCTAAACCTCCCCTGGCACAACTTGAATCCATTTCCTCTTGTCCTATCGCTAGACCAGCTCCCATCTCACTACAACCTCCTTTCAGTGAAATTCCCACCAACTTTTGAAGCTATGGCTTCATTGGTCTTGTTAGCTTCCTTTGATTCTTTTTGAGTAAAGAATATGCCAAATGTTACTCTTGAGCCTGTTTCTAACCGTTCCAAAGTCTGTTTGCTCAGCTTCTGAACGCTTAAATGTGTTTTCGTATTCTTGAGCTTTAGTTTTTAGGCAAATATAGTGGAAGTGAAAATTTTGGAAAATAGCGTGTGTACATCTTAAAATGGACCACAGATCCTGGCAGGATGGAGACGGTGCTGAACACATGAAATGCAGTTGTTAATGCTCTATTTCAACTCTGTTTTTAGCCTCCAGAAAATCCATCAAAGATGCCTGTTCCTTATAAAGTGCTAAAGGCGCTGGACCCTGAGATCTATCGAAATGTGGAGTTCGATGTTTGGCTGGACAGCAGAAAAGGTATCTTTAAAAAGGGAAAACCAAAGAACTCTGTGCTAGGCTATGTCACCTGTTTCTTCACAGCTGAAATGTGAAGGATGCTGGTTAACCCAACAGATAGTTGTAGGTAGTAAATCTTGCTAGTAACTGGTTTCTTGGCTTCATTTCAAAGTATGAAATACACTGCTTCTGGCACTGTATAGTGGTGACAAGGTTGCTAAAAATCTGACCTCTGCTACTTATTGAGTGTAGTATAGGAAATAAAAGGACTCGGAGTACAGAACTCTGTTGCCATTCTGTTGTATTGGAAATCATTCAAATTTGAGAGTTTCTTGTTGCAGCATGTGTGCAAGGACTTCTGCTTTCTAAAGCACGATTTTGGCTTTGGAGTTGTATAGTAACGAAGATCTCAAATTTAGGATTGAGATCTGTCAAATAAGTTGAGTTTTCTCTTGCTTCCCAGCAATCCTGGGCTTGAACATTCTGTAGAGTTTTCATGGTCTTCGTGGCTTGGGATAGGTTGTTGCTTTTTGGCATACACCATGGCTGATCTGTAAAGCAAGAACTTACCAAGAAAGGTAAGTTTTGAAGCTGTGTTTGACGTCTGACCTGAAGTACTTTGCATACTGAAGAATTCCAGCATTTTACAACTGCATAAGCAATAATGAGGGTAATTAAAATTCTTGGAACAGAGTATAGTAACTAATTATCTATGTAGACTACTGATGTACAGAGAATCCAGGCAAAGAATGGAGAAAAACCTACTGAAATCTAGCAGCAAGGAGACTTTAGGCAATGTTAGTTTTTCCTGGATAACGTCCTATTTTTGCCATGCGCCACCAGGACTCTGGCAAAACATCTCCAGTATTTTTAATACCAATCCTGGTATTAAGTGCAGGACTAGCTTGGTACCATCACAAAAGACATTGTAGTATTGAAGTAGTGATACTTATGCATTATCGGGATATTATTGATCTCCTGTGACCTAGCCTAGTTATGGTCTGTTATAAGAACATCTGTAGTTACTTCACTATTACTGTGGGGAACGTTCAAATATGCATAGGAAGTATTTAAGTCAATTGGCCTATAATTTGTAGTTTGATGCTGTCATGAAGTACTTGTAGGATACATGAAGAAAGAATAGTAGTTTAAAGGCTTTTTCCTTTTTATTTATTTATTCATTTATTTTTAGAGCTTCAAAAAACTGACTACATGGTGTTTGCTGGGAGACAGTACTATTTAGGAGACAAGTGTCAGGTTAGTACTCAAAGGAGACTCAGTTATGATAAACTATTAAAATTGCTTTAAATGGAGTATGGTAAGCCATAAAATCATTTGACTTCATAGAATTTTCCAAGGCTTTTCTCATTCTCTTCTTTGTAGCTATTAATATGACTTTAATTTTGTTTCTTTCTAAAATCTACCTTTAAACATCGGGTAGTGTGAAAAAGCTGCTTGGAAATTCATTGCAAACTAGTGATGCACGTTCTGCGAGTGTGGAAGTTCCAGACCGAGAGCTCAAAATGCACAGGATGTGCATTTGAAGTAGTTGTCTATTAGATTTTCACTGGGGGTCACCAACAAGTCTGGACAGCCTTCCACTTCTTAATAGTAATGTAGGAAATATTTTTATAAAATAAAAAGGGAAGAGATAAAAAGGGAGGAGTAGCATGTTCTGGCCAGGAGATACTGAAAGGGAGGTCAGCTTTCTTTGTATTCCAATGTTGTATGTAGTGAGGGCATATTTTTTTTTATCACTGTTTGAGGTAGTGCTGATGATTCACTCAGTGACTTGTTTGTAGCTGAGCAGAGCTTTCCTTTCCAATTTCCTGGTTTTTTTCTGTTCTCCTCAGGTTCTTAAATAGCAGTCTTCCTTGGTACTTACCTGCTTGGCACAGTGTATAAAAATAAGTTAGAAAGCAGGTATCTTCTTACCTCTCAGTCGCTCAGAAGACTGATTTTATTCATAGAATCATAGAATCGTTTAGGTTGGAAAAAGACCTTTAAGATCATCCAGTCCAACCATTGACCCTACTCTATCAGGTCTGCCACTAAACCATGTCTCCAAGCACCACGTCTACACGACTTTTAAACACCTCTAGGGATGGTGACTCAACCACCTCCCTGGGCAGCCTGTTCCAATGCTTGATTTTTATTTTTTTAAATTTATTTATTTATTTTTCCTTCCTCCCTGAAGACAGGACAGTGCTCTTTATTTTGCCTGCTATTTTGAAAAAGTATTTGAGACTCCTGGGCCAACTCAGTAACATGCAGTCAGCTAGGAGCAGCCTTTGCTATTAGTGGTTTGTATTCTGAATCCCCTGATTTAAGAGCTTCCCTTCTTCTCTCTCCAGGTGCGTCTGGAGCCTGGAGGTAAGTATTACAATGCTCATATCCAGGAAGTCGGACAGGATGGCAACACGTTGAATGTATTCGTTGAGGAGCTGGCAGAAAAGTAAGCAGTCTGATGACGACTTCATGTTTGAACTCTTTCTGGTTGAGTTTGTATATTCACAGATGCTTAAAACAGGATTGTTAATGTACTTTGAAAAGAAAACCTAGGCTTTTAAATATAAAGTGAGGCTTTGCTTCCTTGTTGTCTAGCGCTTATCAAATAGAATGTTGCAGGAAATTTTTTCTCGTGGATTTCTAATGACCAAAGTCGTCATTGTAATGCTTTCCGTGAAATCTTGCTGCTCGCTCTTCTCTTGACTGTGAAAGTGATCTTTGCAGTTTGGGCTTAGTTCATGGATAACAAATTACCCTCTGCTGTTGGTTTCTCTGGAGTTTTTGTGTTGTATCCAAACAACTAATTAATTGGTACTTTTGGTGAGTCTAATCACTTTCTCCACTTTGCTGTTCAAAGCATTTACCCTTCTCCAAATCTAGAATTCAGCTTGGTGACATATATCAAAAACTCGTGTTGTCAAATGCTTTCAGATATACCTCTGAAGGCATACAAATGCAAGGAAGAAAGACTTGACGCAGGAAGTCAATAGTGTTGACAGTAAATCCTAGTTAGCCTTTTTTAATAAACAAGTAACATTTATGTGTGCTTGGTGTCAGAGAAACTTTTTTTTTTTTAAGTTCCACAAGCTCCCTACAGTCTTAAGTTTGTGGGGTTTTCTGTTTTATTCTGTCTTAGTGTTGCCTCAGCTTGTTCTGTTGTGCCGTTATGCACCGTCTGTTCTAGTGGCACTGCTAACATCAGTGTTCTTTGTGTAGGCATACAGTTCCTTTGGCAAACTTAAAACCAGTGACACAAGTGGCGCCTGTCCTTGCTTGGAATATGGTTCCCAGCCGAAAAGGAGGAACCTATCAGAAAATAACAGGTGGATACTTCTCGGGAATAGGTTTGTACAAGGTTTCCACAAGTATTCCTTCCGTTGGGACCAGGGGGGAGTGAGGGAGACACTCATGACAGTTTTAACAGTAGCAGTCTTTGGATATGGGAAGTGACTTAGTTCAACCTGTTATATAAAACTTGATTACTGCAGGGGTTTGATGTAAAGTGGTCCTTCAGACAGAGGGATGAATTTGTGTTTGCAAAAGAGCAAATCCATGGAAAATACATAGTAAAGTCAGAATCGCTCAAAATTACCAAGAAGAAATTTTGCACTTGAGAACTATGTATAAGGACTGGGTTTGTGAACCACAAAGCTTGTCTGGTTTGGCCTTAGTGGAGATGCATGGGCAGACTAGGGGTTCCCCAGCTAATTACATATGGATTGTATTTATTTAATTTGGAGAAATTTTTTTTAATAAATAATTGCAGCCTTCACAAAGAGATTTTAACACTGAGAGTACTGGTTTGATCAATTATAGCTGGGAAGGTATTCACATGTGAGATGATTGTATTCTGTTCATAATTTAGAATGCCCACTTGAGCCTTCAAAATATGGATATGAAGTTTGCATACTTAAAATGCACTTTTTCTAGGACAGACTATTGGCTGTTTCCTTTCCGTGTGTCCAAGTACAGACTCTTATCAAATGATAGAGAGCACATGGCTCTGGAGTAAGCTGTTTAAGGTGTAAATCTATCTTTTCTGTCCTCAACTGAAACTGCAGAAATGGATATGAAAACACGGAAGAGAATGCTTAAGAAAGTTCGTGGAAAGGAAGTCTTTATGACTGTGGCTTATAGTAGGGGTCAGCCAGTTCTTCCACCCCGGCTACAGCACAGTATTCCTTCGGGGCGCTCTCCTCCAGTTCACTGCTCACAGGGTGGTGGAAACATGGCACCTTATGAACACTATCATCCTCAGAATCCTTCTCAGAGACATAACCGTGGATTTGGGATGCCAAGGTATGAAGCCTTGAAAACATGTCTGAGATCACCACTTGTTTTCTGTTCATTCTTGCTGTAGATTAGTTAGGAGAGACTTTGTGCTATGTAATAGGTGAAACTACATACGAGTTCCATCTGAGAGGCACTTCCTGGTAATTGCACCTTTTACCCTTTAAACTTAGGGGATCTGCCCGATTTATAAACAGGCACAACATGGTTGGCCCTCAAATAGCATTCTACCCAGGTCCAGGAAAGAGATGCTATCAGAGCTATGACAGTTTCTCCTGCAGGTCCTGGTAAGTGACTACAACCCTCTTTACAAACCGTTGCTCTAAAAGAGTTGGGGAGGATGGTGGGAGAGGTATGTGGAGGGCTGAGTTGGCCGTTAGTGGCACAGTATGAAACAATGGGTTTATTGTGCTTCTCCAAAAAGAGCAGAGTTAAAGTTGAGTAATGAAACCGAGGTGAAGCTCCAGATAGTGGTGATTCTTAACCTTCTTTCTTGTTTTTAAAGCTCATACAGCCGTAGCCGCCGTCAGATGCAGTGTGTGAATAAGGAATGTCAGTACGGGTTTGTACCGGGGAATGGAGAGGAGCCCCAAGGCCCAGAAGAAACGATAACTTTCTACGAAATTGAAGGAGAGGATGACACTGCTTTTCCTGCTTTACCAGTAAGTTATGAACAAGGGGTATGTTAAAACCTCTTAAAGAGAGGGGAGGCGGGGGAGGAAGCTGTACAGATGTGCAGCACTCCTTTACCTAAATATACAGCAGTTTTGGTTTGGTTTTCTTGGAATAATCTTCAGCAATGTGTTTTTGAGAAGGGAAGGCTGAAATGAGTCTAGATCCTGTAACACCTGCTTAAAACCTCAGTTTCTCTAAATGTTCCCCTTCTTCCTCCCTCCCCTCCCCAGCAGCACTTGTTTTCTCTTTAGCGTATTTTCAGGGGTCATGTTTCTCCTTCCTGTTGCAGTCTGAAAACAAAACACCACCAAAAAAACCCCCCCTTCCCGCTGTGGATGTGTGTCTAGCTCTAAATATTGTGGGAGAAAGCTTTTCAGTTGTTTGCCACACTGTAATTTATCATTTGTGTAACTAGATTCAGCAACTGTATAGCCATAGCCTGGATTGTTGCTATGAATTTACAGCTGTGACATTTTGGGCCAGCATGTTGTTCCTGAAACAGTTTCTTCTGCTACAGAAACAGGAGAAAACTCCAAATGTAGACTTGTCTTAAAACAGTCTTTCTGTTGGGTTGTCGACGGAGTGGCACAGTGTATTCTTACACTTTAAAATAAATCTCTTTTTTGTATTTGTAGTCTAAGCCCAGTACAAAGCTGGATATGCTCCAGAAAAAGCAATTGATATTTAGGTATCTGAATAGGAAAGTAGTTTTTTTTTATTTTTTTATTTTTTTTTAAAAGGTGTGGGGGGGGAAAACCCAAACCACAAATCCTGGTAGGTTTGAATTTCTTTTTGCTGTGTGGAAGCAGTGACCTTAAGAAATGTTAGACTTGTATTTAAAAGAGAGGGAATCAGCTGAGGGCTGTTGCAGCAGCTGCCGTTTTTTAATTTGTCCTCATGTGCTAGACCTGTAATCTTTGCTCTGATTTTCCTCCAAAAGCATCAAGGAATAAGGACAGATTACCCTGCAATTTTTTTTTCCCCAACATGAAATCGATACAGCTTCCTGGTTTTTCCTCCCCATTGCTAGACTATATACCTGCAGCTCCTAATGAATAGTTTTTCAAGTTCGTTCCGTGACTTTGTTGTTGTCAATGCCAAAGCCTTTTCTCTGTCTCTTCCTTGTCTTGTTTAGTAAAGGAATATAACATTTCCTGGGGAAAGATGCATCTCACAGAAAACTGCCATCCTACTAGAGGCCTGGTGGGAGAATCTTCTGACTTACCACCTCTGCTTCAACCTTGGAAATCTCACCACCCTCTCTGAGCACTTTATCGATCTCATAGTCACCATGTCTTCTGAGGAGAATTTTGAGTGTCACCTTAGCCATCACAAAAGAGGGAATCAACTTCTTTTACTCGAGTATCTCAGTCCTGTATTCCTACTTCAGAGAACTCTGTATTTTAAACTGTGGTGCAGCTAAGGTCTGACATCAGTGCAAAGGCAAAGGGCGTGTGAAGTGTTAAAGGAGTCCTGTGGGAAACCTTGATGGGTGCTGCTCTTTGAAAGAGTCAGGCTTGCATGCGGGGGTCAAGTTAGTTCAGACAGGGGTGTCTGTGCCAGCAGCCGCCCATGGGTTTCACTAATTGCAACTAAAGATAACCTTTTTCCACGATGATTAGAGTATTTGGATGAAGTGATGTGCTGTTGGTTTGGTGGGAATGCTCCAGGATGAGGAGCACAGGAGTATATGTTGGGGGTAGCAGTCTTGGCTAGTTTTGGGGGTTTGCTCCCTCCTTTTCAGCTTTGTTGGAGCTTGAGGTGAAGCTGGCTAAGTTCTGGGAGGGAGCAGCTTGACTGTGTTGCATAGGACAGTGGTAAGTCTTCAACAATAAATTACCTTAAGTATGGTAGGCAGAACAAAAGGTAAAGGAAAGAAACGTGTCCACAACTGCAATCAAGGTGACTGGGAATGGACACATAAGTGGTAATTGTAGTAAGTTTTGGTTGCAGAAAGCTTGGTCTGCCAGCCTGTTTCTACTCTGTGTGTGGGTGTGTAAAGCATGCAGAAGCTTTAAACTCTTTCTAAATGCACGCTTCTGACTTTGCTTTTTAGAGCCAGGGTAGCCCTGCTCCTGTTGTCCATGGTCCAGCAGGATTTTGGGTAGCAAGGAGAGGCCCAAACTCTGTTCCACCTAACAAGCAAACCCTGAATTCCTCAGAGGAGGAAGAAGAAACAAGTGAAAATGGTGAGTTCTCAAAGGATTAGTGGGTGAAGAGAAAAGACAGGTTTAGAAGATCTTCAGTGTTCTTTTGATTGTCAAAGTAGGTTCCTTACATCTCCTAAATATCTGCTTATTGTGAGCTTTGAACACGTGTGTGAGCATGTTACTTTTCTTCGTTGTCTGATTGAAACATGTCACTCATGTTTCAGCTTGCTACGCCATCACCCTTGTCATGCATAGGTCTGTAGCAAGCCAAGTTGCTGCTTAAAAATGCACAGTGTAAATTTGGTAATGGCAACCTTGATACTCGGTAGAATAACAAAATGAGTATATCTTCAGTGTTTTGCTGCCTTTTCTGCATAAAACAAGATGATACTGAAAGCAGCTCATTAATGGATGCACTGAAATGTAATTGTCGTAACTTCAGCTTTAAGATTCCCCACCCCCACCCCTCTCCTGAATGAAAGCTTCCTGTTCTCTCCCTTGTAGGGAAATTTAATGAAGAATATATCTATGCACCTCCAGGTAAGTAAAACTTTAGTCTTTACTGATAGAACACTCAGTGAATGTAATGCAGTCATTATGACCTTTTCATAAGTTTCTGAAGGATTAGATTTAACACTACTTTTTTTCAATTAATTTTGCCTATGCCCTTCAGATCCTGACTGTGAAACTGCAACAGTATTTAGTTCAGCAGAACCTACAGCAAACTTGGTAAGCTTTAGTCACTGTCTGTTCAGATTAGGAATCCTTGAAGAGTGTGGCATTCTTCATAGAAACTGTCCTTGGATGCAGGCTTAACATAGTAGGTCAGAGTCTTCTTTTGGAAGAAAGGAATGATGGTTTCATTTCTATGTTTACCCCCTCTTTTCCTCCCTAAATGGTGAGGTTTTATCTGAGTCTTTGAGTACAGTCTGAATTGTACTAGATACATTAATGGTTTTCCACCTTCCCCTCCTCAAAGAGAAAGCATGTATTTGAGTGGTTTACTTGTCTTTTTCTGCTCCAGACAGCACTTGCTTTTATCATGCTACCCTTCAAGTCCTACTCCAGTTAGTCTCATTCCTCCACTGTGGGGCTAGAGAGATCTCACCTCTGATAGAATTGACTTTGGAATATTTTTATTTTTTTTTAAATCTGAAACTTAATTTTGAGTCACCTACTGGTCTGCAGTGGTTGTGAAAGCCACCTCGTGCATGTCAGAATAAAACTGCTTTCACTCAAGTTACAAAAGATCCTCTGTGTGTGTGTGTATAGTCCATAAATGAATAAAAAAATTTAGGGGTGTGGTGCGTGTGTATGCGCACCTTGTGACTTCTTTGCCTCTTAAATGGACCATGCTTTGCTTTGGAATCCCTTCAGGAAGAAGGGCCAGTCTCTGTGTCACCTCAGGATGGAGTGGCTTCCTACAGCTATCCCCAGAAGGTAGTATCTAGTACTTTACTGTGGTAGCCCTGTGGAGAGGTGACCGCTCCGCTTGGTTAGTGTCAATTTGTGGGGTCCCTCTATTGCCTCTTACAGCATCTTGTAGCAAAGAATACAACTCCCTGTAAATATAAGCAAAACAGAAGGGTGAGAAGATGCCTTGCAGGTGTCTGCAACTCTAAACTGGTATTTTCAAGCCAGGTTTTAGAGACTGGGGATAGTTAGCTGCCTTTATAGCTAGGACTTCCAAAATGCATTTATGTGAAGTGAAAATTTTTGAACTATATGATGTTTCCATAATCTTTGTCAAAGCCAGTTGTAGAGGCAGTCTGCTGAATACTCTGACTCTTTTCCAGGTGTTGGTGAACTCTGCAGCAATCTCAACCTCAACAGGTGTTTATGCTGCTCCAGCTGCAGGCTTCTCCTCAAATTCTGCTGCCTCCACTCCAGCCAGTGTCACAACAGCAGTTCCCCCACAAACAGCAGTTCAGCCAGTCATAGTATCTCCCCTTTCTATAGGGAGGACAGGTAGAGTGTACATACTACAGCTATGGACTTGGATTTCAAAGTAACTCTTTAATTTAAATCACTTAAAATTATTAGGCTGTTCCCTGTTGCTCTAGGACAGACAGTTACGCAAGGAAAGTCTGGTCTGCCTTGTAGTATGAAGAAATGATTGAAAAAGACCTTTATTCTTAACTGGAATATAAAGCTTGCTGATAGACATACGGTTAAGGCTTGTGAGATTGGAACCTTCCTGTCTGGTTTTTAAATTTCTTCTGGACTTCTTTTAAAGTGATTTCTAAAGAGAACTTTGTTAAAGCTTGTATTTAGGGGCACTGAGATGACAAAGAAGTGCAAGCTTAATTGTGTAACTTAGTGTTATGCTCATTTGACATGCCGTTGCAAATTTGACTTGATTGTTGTTTCCTTCTAACTGCAGCGGTTTCTTCGGTGCAGTTCCCAGTTTATTCAGCTCCTCTTCCTCCAGTCAGTGAAGTGGGAGAAGCTGGTGCAGTTCTTCCACCTTACTCTTGTGATCCCAGTGGCAGTGATCTGCCTCGAGGTAATGATGGTATTTTGTGCTTTTACTACTGCTGCTCTTTGGCATGCTTCTGACTTTGTTCTCCATGGAAACTTAACAGCATACCTATAGTGAGAAGAAATGGCTCTTTGCAGCTTGCAGAGAGTGAGAAATAATCTGGATGCTTATGCTAAAAATGTTTTAATTCCCAGTTCTGAATAGCAAGTTCGTACCTGACTCAAATACATGATTACTGCAGCTTTAGACAGCCTCCTAAAGAAATTAATACCAAGAGAGAGGTTGTTTGGCCTATATCATACTGGTTCTTGGTGGAGTAATCATTTTTCTAATAACCGATTAAAATAAATAAATCTGTGTATATATGAAGTTGTGTTGTTGCACAGTTCAGTGGACTATTGTGGTGGTTTCCTGTATGGCTCCAAGATGTCATTCTATGGTATTATAAAATGGGGATAAAATGTAGAGTCATCTTGTTCCTTGGGCACACATAGCCTTTTTGTATACTGTCATCGATGATGACAGTGTTTAAGGTACGTTTCAGCTGTTAAGCAGCAAGTGTGCAAAGGCTGACATGGTAACGACCAGCAGAGCAGCTCAGAAACAGCTTTCAGCTTTATCAGCTGAACGTGGAATTCATTTCAGAAGTGGTAATTTTTAGTCAACTTGCTCCTACAATTTAAGAATGTCGGTATTCAGACAGCCAAGCTTGGCAAGCAGTGCAACAGGCATATACATATTTGATTTTTATTTTTTGTTATTATTTTTTCTCCACGTTCTGCCATGTTTATGGCTCATAGGGCATAATTAGAGCCTGTAATTCACAGACCTTTATTTAATAATGGAAAGATCAAGCTGTCTGCTGTCCTTATCGCAAGCTAAGTGCCTGTCCACAACAGGAATGACAGTTCTTCTTGCTGTTATGCTATGTAACTTGTTTTTCTCTAGGAGGGCAATGCTGTGAGGTGCAAGCATGCCACTGCACACACCTTAACAGGCAGATAAATCTGGTCTCTGATGCAGTATCCAGTATCTTGTCTTAGCTGATCAGGATTGTTGGTTTTGTGTAGTTTTGGACAGAGTAGCTGTAGCCTACGCTGAAGAGCAGCAGTGCAAAACTGGCTGGCTGTACACGTTCTTGTTGTTCAAGTAGTGGGTGTATTGCTGCACATTGCTTGAAGTACACAGGCTTTATAAATATCCCCCCATACACGGGCTATGTTGAAAGTCTGCATCATAGCTGGCTTATTCTAATAGCCATCTATAGATACAGCAGATTACATGATTTTATCAGACTTAATACCTTTAGTTCAAGTTCCTGAATCTCCCATGTTCTCTGTTGGTGGAGAGAGTAGCTTTTCATTCAGGGGTGAGTGAGGGAAAGAACTGGCTGCATATAGGTAGGGACTGTGAAATCCAAGTATTCCTTTTTGCACTGTTTTGAAAAGCATAGTTTCACTATAACTGANAAATCAAACCACCATACTTGTAATGGACCCTACTTCAGGTATCTGGCAGTTGTAGCTTTTACTGCATCAGAATGTAAAGCTTTTGGCTTCTATTCCAAAATCTGTTACTTGAAGATGGAGCATGAAATATTTTAGTAATGCAAATTGTTTTCATACTTGATTCAATGTATTGCTATCTAAAGTAGCCCTGTTGTCCTTGTGTGGGACTTTCCTCCTCTACATATTAATCCTAGAGGGCTAATTTCAGATAAGATAAGGAGTTGCTCTTGATATCTGCGGTTCAGGTAGCTACATCTGGTAGGTTGCAGAACAACTTTGGGCTGAAATGCTATGCGTTCTTTCAGCTGCGTTTACAATGTACCATGCTTGTCCTGTCAGAAGTTGATCTGGAAAAAAAGGGAGGTTGCAAAACACTGTGGCATGGCTGCTTTCACTGCTACTGCTAATGTGCTCTGCAGTAACTGCTCTCTTGCAGGTGCTCTCAATTCCTGGTTTTGATAATCTTGATTATTTTGTTTTCTACTTCCCTGCTGCAATAGCATTGCTCTGGATGATACTATGCACACATCAGAGTTAATGGTGTTCAGCTTTAGTTGAATGCCCTTAACTGAGGCTTTCAGCACTTGGGAGAATTGGGTGTTAAGTGCACTGACAAGAATCTGTAGTGGATGTGGATTAATAACCTCTTCAGACCTTGCCTGTACCTCTTCAGCTGAGTCACTCCACATAATACTGGCCATGTCCTCCTTGGCATAGATTCTAGAAAATTTTTTTTAAGGATTTGAAGGTTGGTAGTGAATAAGGAATTGCATTTAGAATTTATGTTGTCACATTGCTGCAGTCTAATCTATATGGCCTTTGAGTTAAGAAATCCAGAAGCTTTGGAGTAGTGCAGCACAAAGTACGTGGGTATGCTTGACCTAGCGTTCTGTGCACTCCGCTAAAGATACTTGCAGTCCTGGTGTTTGGGCTGGTATAGACTGGGAGGGTGGCTTGTCAACAGACTGAAGTCCTGGACCTGGGAGCAAAACCTGCCATATGCCTTAGTATTCCTGTGGTACGTCTGCATTAGTTCCAATTTTCAGAGTCTCTTGGATCTCTCTTTAACGGAGCCTAGGGCTTGTGAAGCATGTTTATTAACATGGTGACCTTAGGTGTGCTACCCTTGCTGGCTCCCTTGTGTTTGAAGGAGCTGTTGATCAAAGGCGGCTTGACGTTACTGCGTTCCAGAGACTGCAGCAGCGTTCAGGATTGACCAGAGCTGCCCATTAGCACAGCAAAAAATGTATCCTGATTTTTGTCCTCATGCATTGTAAGATAAGATTTTTATTCAGTAGTCAACGTGCTCTGTATGCTTTCACGTCAGGGTGGTTAATTTTTTTGGCTTAGCTGTTGCTTCATAAGGGTGTCCTGTTTTACTGAAGATTGACTTGATTTCGAGACATGTAAAAGAGGAATATAAACAAAAACTGGTCTCCTACTGTACTGGCTTCTGTTCCAGCGTTCCACAGACGTCAGTATTTCCAGTATCAGTTTGTCACTTCAGTCTCCCAGCTCTTCCTTTGTACTGTTATCGCTGCTATGAAGCAGCTGTTTCATTCAGCTCTTAGCTTGTTTTGCATAGATTTGCATAAACAATTGAAGAACAAAATCAGATTTTGAAAGAAAAAAAACAACCAAACCCCACTTGTTCCAAATGTAGATGCAGTTTCAGCTAGATACTGGAAAGTTGTCATTTATGTGAGCCTTTGGGTTATTTTTAATATCTTACTGACAGTGGCCAATGTCACAGCCAAATCACCAGCACTTTCTGGAGTAATCTTACAGCTGTTAGATGGAAGGAAGGATCCGTGTGTGCTTCCTAAAATAGCTGTGTGGATTGTGGCCCTGATGAAATATGCTGAACAGTAGAGGAGTTGAGAGTTGGCAACAGCGACAGAGGAACAAATCCTCGTGCATTTCAGGGCTGGGGTTTGCATTTCTGACGCTGTGCCTATCTGCAGCAAAATACGACACGCAGTAGTGTAGAAGAGCAGGGCTGGGAAAGTGTGCACGTGTGGTAGATGGGATTCTCTTTTTTTCCTTTTAGTGGTCAACTTTAAAGGTTGAAAAGTGCTTCACTGTTTTTGGACAGTTGGAAATGCGTGTCCAAGTTCAAAACCCTGTTGTGCTTGGAGAGGGGTTTCAGAGTTCCTCCACACACCTGGGATTGCTTCTCAGCATATCATGTATTTGCCTGGAAGACAGAAGTAAAAGACTGCTTGCAAGAAAGCAAGGAACTGAGTTCCCTTGTGAGGAAGGGGAAGGAAGGAAGGAAAATATTCCTTATTCTTCCCTTCCCTCCCCCGTGGTTTTCTGACTTGATACAACAACTGGGGGGACCCCCAAAACCGGGTCAGAAGGTCTTAGGATTGCTGCATATGTTGTCCCCGTTGACATGTCTCTGTGGTCATTGCTCATCAAAGCTCTGAAGATGGAGATAGCGGCAGAGGCAGGCTTAGCACTGGGCAGAAGCGGTGTGGAGCTGGAGGCTCTTTGGACTTGGCCCGTTGTCTCGCATGCCAGCCCAGTCTGGGTGTTTGCAATGTGTTTCTGGAGTGTGTCTATAATGTGTGTCCACTGGGGCTGACTTGTCACAGGTGTACGAGAAGGCTGCTCCTGCCTGTCTGTGTGCTTCCAAAGCCTTTCTCATTCCTGTAGTGAGGAGGGGGGGGAGTGCTTGTAGTGGTCAGCTTAATTCAGGGGCCCGTAATCAAATCTGATTTGATAAAACACTTTTTTTTTCCCTCTAAAAACCCAGACTTAATAGGAAGCTAGAATTGCTTACGTCTTGGTTGCTTAGACAGTGGAGACTTGTAACAACGCTGACAATTATCACTTGAGTAATCAAGATGAATAAACCAAAACTAAAGCTACTATAATTGTTGAAGTTAGATAATAAGTTGGTTAGACAAATGTTTTACTATTGCACAAATAGCGAACTGGATTAACTTAAAACAATAAAGTAATTTTAACAACTACTTCTATTCAAGATATGCTTTACTCTCAAAACTTTGAAGAAAAAGTAGTGCTAAAATACTCTTATTCGTTATGCAAGAGTAACTTAAAATGCTCTTGATGTGTGTAAATCTCTTTTGCTGCTCGGTTTATACTCTTCTGCCCTTCAATGTCATGTCCTTTAATTTCAGATACAAAGGTCTTGCGGTATTATTTTAATTTGGGATTGCAAGTAAGTGCTTTTAAAATGAGTATAGTAAATTGCCTGTAAAAAAATGCTGTTTTTCTTGACAAATATACTGATGTATTTAAGACTTCCAAATGTGCATCCTGTGCACTTGACTATTAACAGGTATAGGCTTGCTTGATGGTGATTAAAGTAGAGGTCAGAAGTGAATTTCTAACTCAAGATATGAAGCATACTAGTATATATGTTTAGTTTTTTCCACTTTGGATTGTGGTGGTGGGTCTTTTCTTTTTGTTTCTGCAGAGGATGGTGGATAAATATTGTTCTTTCCATGAAGATAAGGGGAGGAACCTGAGCCATTCTAAAGAAAATTTGTGTACTTAGACAAGACCTCAAAGACCATTTAGACATGTGTGGGTTTGAGTCTTCTAGGACTTGTACAGCTGTGTTGGGACTGGTTAGCAGCATTTCTCTGTGTTCTGGGAACTCTTGCTCTGCTGAAGAGTTGGCTCTGCACCAGCAGTCATATGCAGTGTCAGTGCTGCTGCTCAGAGAAGTAAAAGAAGTAACGTCAGCATCTTCATCTGAAGAAATAGGAAAAATCTCTTTGAATATGAGAAAGTTGATAGGTGGGAATCTTGTTTCTCTGTAAAAGATTTCCAACACTAGCAATAGGGAACTGAGGTGGCTATTGCTGCAGGTATTGCAGTATTTTTTGGTTAGGCTCTATTGGGTTTTTTTGGTGTGGATAGTATCTTAAGGGGCTAGGAAGGAAAAAATGCACTTCTAACTTTAGATCAGAAACTAGTACTGATATGTGGTTGTATGCGTGACCTTGTACCTTTTCCTTTTCTCAAAGTATTGTCATCAGAGCTATTGGCCTTCCATGATGTATGTACAGCCAGTGCTGCCACCATCACCTGTGGAAGTTTATCCTGCATATGCCGAGCCAGCTCCTGTCCTAGATCAGTCAGTACCTCAGCTCTACACTGATGCTGGGCGAGCCGAAGTCCACCAGATTCCCTTGGAAGCACCTGCAAATGGTTAGTATTTGAGTATAAGACCACATAAACAACGGATGAGAAGCGTGGGAGTAAGTTTTCAAAGTGTGACTGCTCTATAGGAGCTGCTTGCCTGCAGCTTTCCTATCTTATAGGAAGCATGAGGTTGGGAGGACACAGAGTAAGCCTTGTAAGGGGTTCCCACAATTTCCTCTGCCATCTGTGATACTACTTCAAGTATGTCAGAGTCACTGATGTAGCCACCAATGTGGCTTTGTAAAGCCATAAAAAGGAAGAAGTAATCAGTTCTAGGCCTGTACTAGGTATGCTAACTTTGACTTGGGAGAACTTTATCTAAAACTGAAGGAATCTCTTTGCTTACTGATAAGCAAATAGTCATGGTATCAAAATGGCAGGCCTGTATTTAAAGTAAAGGAGACAGTTGAGGTTTGGCAAGCACCTGAGCATTGGTACTTCAACTCCATGGGAATTTTTAAATGGAAGATGTTTCCAGAAGCCTTGGGTTTAGGTTCAGAATGCTGAGTTGTTGTCCTGATTTCAGCTAGGATAGAGTTAATTTTTTTTCCTTGTGACTGCTGTGTATTGGATTTAGTATGAGTATAATGTTGATAACATGTTTTCTATTAGTTGTTGCGNTTTGAGTAGCCCTTACTGCTAGCTGCGTCTCTTACTGTACATAAAACTTACACCAAAACTTAGTTTCACCTAGCAGCTTGGTAACAAGCTTGTAGATACACTTGGCAGGTAATAGGAGGATTGTATTAAATGAGGAAAAAGATGTCAAAAAGGTCGGATGCCTAGCTCGTTAAAAATCCGTGGAACATGGCAAATGGTCATTGCTGGAAAGAAGTGCATCATAACAAAACTTGTTCAGAGGCATAGAAGNCAGCTTCCCATTGGAGCTGAGAGGGAGCATAGGCAGGATAAGGTGGCCAAAGGAATATTCCACACCAGAAATGTCATGCTTAGTATATAAATTGGGGTTGGCCAGGGGTAGGAATCCATGATTGCTGCTCGGGACAAGTTGGGCAACCGATCATCCGGTGGTGAGAGCAATCGTATTGCATCACTTTTTCTTGTATATTTTTTTACCATTATTATTATTAATAGCTTCTCTTTGATTACTGTACTACTAAAATGTCTTTATGTCAACTCACAAGACTAGAGGTTTGTTGTTTGTTTGTTTGGTTTTTTCCCCTCTTCCTCCTATCCTTCTTGGGGGGGGAGTGAGTGAATGGCTGCATGGTCCTAGTCACCATCTGGGGTTAAACCACAACAGCTGTTACCTCTTGAGTAGCCCTTACTGCTAGCTGTGTCTCTTACTGTGCATAAAACTTACAGCAAAACTTAGTTTCACCTAGCAGCTTGGTAACAAGCTTGTAGATACACTTGGCAGGTAATAGGAGGATTGTATTAAATGAGGAAAAAGATGTCAAAAAGGTCGGATGCCTAGCTCGTTAAAATCTGTGGAACATGGTTGGAAAGGAACGCATCATAACAAAACTGCTGTTCAGAGGCATAGAGGCTTATTGCTTGATAATGCTTCAGCCTGTTCAGCTACGGTGCTTCTTTTTGCAGTGTCATGTGATCAGAGAGCAAATAGAGGAAGAATATATTAGCTCTTTACCTGAGTTCCTG
>VYXH01012440.1:426676-454383 GCA_013397275.1 Burhinus bistriatus | reverse complement strand
CCACATTCTTTCTTGCAGTGGCTGCAAGGCACAGCTTCCTCAGTGGGACACAGCAAAAGCTGGGTTTGCTTTGGCTCTTACTCTCTTTCCTCACTGTCCTGAGAGGTGAAAAAGTGACAGCAGTAGCAGCATGGTGGCCTCTTCTGCTGTGGTCTGTGTTGAGACACCAGCAGGGTCACCTGCACTGAAAGGTGCAGTGCAGGGAGCGAAAAATGCATCACTCTTACTGGTTCTTCCTGGCACAGCCAGTTCCTTGAAGCAGTCTATGTGTGCCACAGGCTCTGCATCATGAGCAAGTGCCACAGTCCCTTTTGGTTCTTAGCTGAGGAAGACCTCTCTCCTAAAACAAAAGTGAGGCTAATAGTCCAAAAAGCACATGAACTGCTGTGTTTTGTGAGATAGGGAACGGAGGCAGTCTGGGACACGGGGGCAGATTTTGTACAGTGAAGAAAAGTGCAGGGAGGGAGGCAGCAGGGGCAGGAGCTGAATTGCACAGGTAAGATGGTGTAGCACTGGTGAAGGGTGTGAGAGCAGCAGCTCCTCATGTAGGTTCAGGTGAGAGGTCACAGTGCAGCAGCTGTGTTCTGTTTGGGCAGAAAACTCACTTGATGCAAAAAGCAAGCATACTTGGGCTTGTGAGAAAAGGAACAAGGTTTGCTGGCAGCATGTATGGTAGGAGAAGTGACACTTTGAGACATCTCATTATATGAAGATAGCTTTGATCAGGATGATGAGGTAGGGGGGGATGAGACTCTAGCCAGTGTTTAAATATAGAATAATTACAGAACGTACCCAGTGTACCCAGTGATATAATGGCTGTTGCATTGATCCACACCGCTGGGCCTGTCTGGGCAATTATTTCCTACAATACCAAGAATACTGGATGTTCTTTAAACAGAAATGTTCGATTTTTTCTAACAAATACACAAATGAGTCACCTGTTGGGTCCCATTTTATAAGCCTTATCATCCTCTTCTCAGGGTCTATATTTGGCCATATTTGTGACTGAGTCAAGATTTTATTGTGACTGACAGAGTTAATCTTCAATTGTAAAAACAAGTGTTCCCCAACAAGATGTCTCTAATCAAGCCAATATCCTTGGAATTGACATCTTACTTGTGTAGCCAAAATATATTTATCCCATTAACTCTCTCTGTACCTCCATCTTCCGCATGTACCACAGGAGGAAGCAGAGAGGTGCATGGCCAGAGGCAGTGGGTCGTTGTCTCACCATAAGCACACACTCTGGCTTGTGCAGAGGGTGGCTGGTCGGTTGGTCCGTCGATCGGTCAGTTGGTTGGTTGGTTGCCTCCACAGGAAATGAAAACAACCATACTTGCTTTCCAGTCACTGTTGCCCTTTGCAATGGTTTGCTGTAACTGAGGGATTCTTGACCCTCCACCATCAGAGCAACATTCAGAAACAAAAATTCCTGCCATCTGTTCAAGAGTGAACCATATGCAGTAAATGATTTCAAACAAACACAGAAATTATAACACTAAATACCAGAATATATCACAGCATTTCAATAACTAAGATCACAGCTAATGTTTCCCTTCAGCAATTTAAAGCTGCCATGGTTTGTTTGAAAAACAAGAATAAAATCATAGTTTAATTCCCAATTAGAATATGATCATGATTAATTATAGCTTTGCTGACTGACAATGGCCTTTACACCTCCCTTGATGTACACTTGATTCTTTTTGAGTCTATAGCTTGCTATGAGCTGTGTATGGACTTCTAATGAGGCTTGTGCTTGAGGTGAAAAAGCAGATGAGTGTTTATCTTCCCACTGTACAATGAATAAATCAGTGTACACGTTTTGGCTGTGTGGCTTTTTCATAGTTGTTTTTTGTGAGTTATTTGAGTTCTTTCTTCAGTGAGGGTGCAACAATATGTAATATTTTTTGTGGTTATCCGAGTTCATAATAGCTCCCCTATTTTAACAGGTTAGCTGTTGAATACCCTTGCAGCTGGAAGAGACTGTAGGAAGTATTCTTGTAATCATACCCACTATCATGGTCTGTGATTATTAACAGCCGATCCATATATCACACAATAATATTTCAGCTCTGGACTGACCAACACATACATGCAACTGCATTTTTATTAAATTAGCCAGAGCACAGAATAAAGAGTTTACATCAGCTTCATGACTTCACGGAGATGAAAATACAAGGTTGGCAAGCCTGCCAGTGCAAATTTATTTGTGAAAATACTTTGAAGGAACTTCAGCTACTTGAGTAAATTCTTACCAGATTGGTGATCTGCTTCATGCTTGATTCTGCATTATGAGACAATATATCCAGCTCTAGAGAGCCCCGAACCATAGTCAGTCAAAGTGCAAGCTGTCTCAGGACACAGCTTGACAAGACCACTCAGACTGGAACAGCAGCTTGCTGCCAGAGGAAGTGAGGGCTCCTGGCCACACTCCAAGCATTGGGGAAAACAGAGCAGCAGAAATCCCAGCTAACCCTCACCAAAAGGTCCTGTGGGAGCCAGAGCCAGAGGAGGTGCGAAACCACACCCTTGGATGTATCTTCTGATCACAGTTCACTTTCAGTCCAGATCAATCTCGAGTCTTTAGATGCTTTAATTGATCATTTCTAGATGTGCAGACCCGAATCAGGACACAGACTACCTCTTTCACTCCATTTTCCCTTGGATCTTGGAAAAAATCGGACCTCAGCACTCAAGCTGCACTGCATTTTGCATTTAGTGGCCTTCAGCTGGGAACTTCCAGCACACCTGCACACACAAACACACCAATGCATGTGAGGCTTGGGAAATGGGTAGGCTGGGATCCAAACCGAGATGTGAAATCTGTGGCTTGGAGCCATATGCACTACGGTGCATCAGATATGGAATTGTAAAGCCTGAACTTTGGATGATGTTGGTTCAGAGCAGTGGTTTGGAAAGGTAACTTTAGCTCTCTATAATTCAGTTTCCTCACCCATAGAATGGATTACAGTAGCTTACTTTTGTAGGATGCACTGCGACCTACAGAAGAAAAGTGCTGGTAATAAACAGCATTTATGCACTGCAGTTGTGCATTAAGTGCTTTTGATTGATCTTTGTGGACCTGAAAGTGATTAAAAATTATCTTCCCAAATGAGTATAATTATTGAGACAGTATATTAACTTCTACTCCATTCCAGTGGGCTCTTGCGCTTCTGTCTGATGATTTGAAGACTTTGAGACTCTTATGACTAATAAATACAAAAGCTGAAGAGAGTAGGAAATGCAGTTTCATCCGGGAGAAACCATGGTAATACAGCCTACATGATTCAACAGCAAAGTGCATTTCGCTCAGGAATCAGTGTGCTTAGTTGTTGAAGCATCGGAGGCACAAACTCTTCTCATAGTAGCTGTTACTTCAATGGCTAGTTTTGAAAGTTCCTGGACAAAACCAAAAGGCCTCCAGAAGGGGCTGTTCAGAACTCCAGGAGCAGCACATTGTTCATTATAACCAAACAGAAGTCTGAGCACTTTGCTCCCAACCAGTTATTCCCAAATACATCTCACTGCTTTGGCAGCAGTGTGCCAGGGCTCCTCTATGAAGTGGATGCTCTGATTCATCAAATGAGGGGAGTTAAGTAAGACCAATGAATCCAAGACCTGCAAAAAGCTCACAGTGGAGTCCGAATGACAAGACCTTTTTCCTCCTAAATTTGCAGCTGTCCTATGATTCCATTGAGAGATTTACAAAACAAGAATCTCAGCAAGCTGTGAGAGCATGTGGTGTCCTTGCAGGATCTGGCTCAGGATACAGTATGTTAAATAAGTATTTTCTGCACCTGACTGTAATCTTCAAGGCACAAGTACACCGCATGGGAGCAACAAGCTCCCAAAGCACACCGTGATCCTTGGAGCTGATGGAATTTCATGAGAAAGGTCAAGCTGAGATCCACAGGGATGAAATCACTGACTGGCCCATGTCTTGATACAGATTAAATGTTTAAATAGGTCTTCATGCCAGTCATAGAATCATAGAATCATAGAATCGTTTAAGTTGGAAGAGACCTTTAAGATCATCCAGTCCAACCATTGACCCTACTCTACCAGGTCTGCCACTAAACCATGTCTCCAAGCACCACATCTACACGACTTTTAAACACATCTAGGGATGGTGACTCAACCACCTCTCTGGGCAGCCTGTGGGTTGTCTGCTTTTATACCCAGGGTAAGTCATACCACTAATAAATAAGTGAAGGGAAAAAAAAGTACTGTTTCCTTTCTTGATAGAACATTTACCCATGGCCTGAAGAACTGGAGGCATCTTATCAAATACAAGCTGATTTCATAATGCTATACTGATACAGTACCTCCTGGCAAGGTTGAATGAGGAGTTCCCTGAGAAAAAAAAAGTTAGAACTTTGTATTACAAGCAGAAAAAAAAGACCACACGGCAAAAACCATTTTTCTCATCCTCTCAGCAGAAAACTTTTTATGTCTGCCCTATTTGATCCAAAGGAGAGAGTTGCAGGTTTGGGTAAGACATCTGGTAGTCTCTTTCCAGGTTTGCTACCATGACATGGGGATCACAGTTGTTCCTTCACAGCTCAGCCAGTGCAGGGCAGGCGGATTACCAGGGAGCGTGCTGGGGAACAAACATGCAGCCCTGTTGCTCTCCACTACAGCTGCCAAGCCTGCAGAGATTGCAACGTTGTTCAAACCCTGCCATTGAGGAACCAGCAGCCCAACACTTCCATGTTCTAAACCTACATGGTATCTTGCTTTGCAGTAACTTGTCCATCCTGTAGAAAAGGAATTTGGGGATTTTAATTTGATTATAGCATTTTAGTCTACTAACTGCAAGGTACTGAATAAATTCCAAGGATTATAATTGTTACTAAACCAGTGAGTTAATTTGGGTGGCATCCTTTGAGCCTTTTACGGATTGCCACAGTCAGATGTAGGTTTTGAATTGCCTTTGCTGCCTTTTGGCACAGAAGAGTTTTCACAGGCTTTGCCAGTCCTCAGAGGATCTCCTGCACCCCGAGATCCTCATTGACAGTTGCCATGGTATACCTCACTTGGATAAAATGGTGCTGTGGAGGGTACACACAAAGCTTTTAATGGCTCTCCCTTCTTCCTTTGAACAGAAGCTCACAAAGAAACAAATATTTTTCTGAAAAAAATGTTCTAAGATTGTTAGCCTTAGAATAGGATACAGCACTACAGGGCTCCAGTAGCTCCCACTGAAGTGTACAGGAGAGCTAACACATAGCCCTGCATGGTGCAGTGGGAGGCAGCAATACCAGCTAACGTGTACCTTCAGGTCGGCATGGATTTCAGCCCAATTATCTGCAGCGGGATTTAAGCATGTGTGCTTGCTGTACTGATCTGGGGCCACGACCCTCAGAAACATGAGTCAGATGAATATGCTGTTGCTGACTCTACCAGCATCCCCTAACTCCTGCAGAGAGCATCTGTGTAATATTTGTAGGATGAGCAGCTTCACTGGAGGCACATATCAGCTTTCCTGTGTGGCGTGTGCTGTAAGAGGCAGATACACTGTTTTAATACAGCAACTGTTTCAGGTCCTTCCCTGACACAGCAATGCATCATTCATTTGCTGAAATACACGCTGAGTCCTGGTGACCTCCTAGCCCATAAGCATGGGCTTAAATGCTCTGTTGAACTGGGACCAAAATGATGTGATTTAAATACAAAATGCTTTCTTTTCCTGCTGGTTATTGAAATGATTGAGCCTCAAGTAATAGATGCAACACAGTGATGCAGAGCTGATCTATAATAATAAGACCTTATGGGAATTCTGTACTGTAAAACTAATTGAGTGGTTTGCCACCCTGATAAGTGGAGAAATTGAAAATGTGATTTGTAATTCAGAAAATAATGGCATTAATTAAGTAGTTGTGAAAAACCAAAAATTCCTTGAGTAATAAGGAACTGAACAGAGACCCATAACTATAACAGAAGGGGAAAAGCTGACTGGCAGTCACATTATCATCTATTGTTCCAGAATTTACTTGAATGGTACAGTGAAAAAATGCACTGAGGAACAAGTGACTGTAGTGAGCCATGCTACAAAGCCAGATGGTAGCTATGTTATTTCCTCCAGAAACAATCCGAATCATGTGGTTTGATTCCAGCTGCCCAACTCTAGAAGATAACCAGAGGCTAATGTCTATTTTGCATTCAGTTTGGGATGTTTCCTGCCCTGTACCAACATCACTACTGATCTGGCCCACGTACATGGCACTAAAACCAAGGACACGATTGCTAATTGGCCTATGATGGACTTTGATCTAGGGGAGTAACAGCATATCCATAGTCTGCAGACCATAAATACCAGGATTTTGGGTAACTTTTATAAGAGGCTGTTTTTAGCTGTTCTTACCCCGCCATCTCCTCTATGAGTACAGATTTGTTTATGCTTTTGAGGGTAGGCAGAAAAAGAGCACATCTGTTTGACATCTAAGGCAAACCAGTGTTAACAGGATGTGTGCGAAGTGCTGCAGCCACTGCCACAGTAGCTGGCTACCCTTCAGTGGGGAAAAGTAAGAGTCAAACCTTACTCTACTGCAAGATCCTGTGTGCAGCTATAGAGAGTGAGACCCTGACCATGTGTTAAGGGGGAGGAGGAGCATTTTCCTCTGCTTCCAGTTTTCCACTGTGCATTCATCCAATGTAGACTGTGTATGGGAATGGAGAAGGGAAATGCATACTTACCCCTCTGACCACAGAATCCAAACAACAATTTATTAACGTATTAATTGTAAAAGTTCTGAAATTTTAGGAGAGAATTTTGCTGGGAAGATTAATTTTACCAAACCCACACGACAAAGGCTCTGTAATAGAATGACACTGGAAGCAAACAGAAATCACGAAGGAGAGAAGAGGCAACCAGAGATGTGCATGCCTGTTGGGCTGTGCTGGCGGGGAAGCCAGTCACTCTGCCTTTGCTCAGCTCCCCTAGGGAATTTATGTAAATATCAATCCCATGTTCACTTTTGCAGTGCACAAAATAACCACAGTTCTGTGATTAGGCTGGCAGCATCTATAGCCTTCTTCTCCTTCCCATGAGGCTGCTACAATGTAAAACGTGTGTCCCTCTGTCCTCCCACTGCTGTAAGACTACTTTATTTCAGCAGAAGTCACACATTCAGCTCCATTAAACATGATGGCATCAGATTGACATGAATGCTCTTTTTAGTTATCTAAGTGAGTGTTTTTGCCTTTGAGCAGGGAAATCCTCCCTCTAAAAGACTCCATTCTCCACACTGTGCCAATGGATGGCAACATTAGCTACCAATTGCAATGTAGATACACTTTGGGGGCGGGGGGTGGTGGAAGTGGTGGGGGTGGAGGTGGTGCGCCCTGCTGATCCCTTTTTGGCATTCTTGTCCACACCCCAGCTTCAGAGCTCTGTAGCTGTGTGTAAAATTTCCTCCAATGTTTAAGGAGATCTACAAACTTGGTAAATCTATACAGAACAGAACTGTTTTTCCAGCATCAGTCTCCTATTCTTCAAGCTGTTTATCCCTGTAAAAACAACGCAATAAAAATCGACACCATAGCATGTTGTGAGAATTAACAGATGTTGCAGAGCGGCTGGGGACCTGGGGTGCAAGATGTTCACGGCACGGCTGTCCCAGTTTTGTGTGGCAGTTCAGTCCTTCCTCAGTGTTTCAAATCCAAATGCTCTCCCCAGCTGGCGTCATGAGCAGTAGTGGCACATACACCTGCTGGGATGTACTTGTGCTAACTTCTCGGAGTGATTTCTTGAGGTCTGAAGAAGACATAAAGTGGTTCACCGCAGTTAACCCCAAAGCAACTCTCACATCTCCCACAGACAGGCAGATGCACCGACGTCCTCTACTACAAAATCCTGGGACTCACCTTCCTGTGGTGTGCTCCTTCTTTCATGACTCACTGCACACTGAAGGCTTGGAGGTTGCTGCTACAGGAATAAGTTATTCCTTCAGGTTGCATCTCTAGCTCAGAGTTTGCACCTCGGTGCTATGACAATAGCAGCAGCTGCTGCAAAGTCAGGGGTCAACAAAATAAAAAAGCCCTTGTATTACCACAGTTGTGCTTTTCATCTTAATGAGAAGACACCCAGTCGCTGCAGGGAGAGAGCTGGCTGCCCTGACCCCAGCTGTGGGAAAGAGAAGCTGGGAAGCTCAGGCTGATCTCTGTGGGGCTAATGTGTAAAGCACAAAGGCAACCCAAAGGTTAGGAGTGTCAGCACTGCCCTTGTTGGGCTTCATCATTGTGTTATAGTTTCCTCTGGGCGGTCATTTGTACAGACACTTCTGCTCATGACAGGCTCTCTGCCCTCTACACATGTGCCTTCTAGCACAGCCCCTGCCAAAAGACCAGTGTTAGCTGCCTGGGCAACGGGTGCCCCTGTGATTTGCTTGCAGCGCTGGGGAATGTGGGGGCTGATGCTCATCTGCCTATCATTTTGTCTTTTCAAAGACCAGTTCCCTCCTGACAGGCTTCATATGCAGTCCGTGCTGCAGCTTAGGCATGCTTCATGCACTCTAGATGAATCGATACGAATAATGTATTATTAAGTGCGACAAAGGGCTTCAGAGCATCTTTGACATACACTTTAATTTTAGTTTTCCCTTTCTTTTTTTCCTTTTTTTGAAAAAGAACCACTGTAGTTTCCATTTGATCTCTTGGGCAAATTTAGAGTGTAACATGTGGCCACTTGTGCCGGGAGCTTAAGCTTGGTAAAATATGATAAATTGGCAGGGCACTAATTAGCAACACAGCCCTGTTCTCTCATTTGTGGATGTGGTTTCTGGCTGTGGCTTTGTGTAAGAAACCAAATCAAATGCAAGTAAACAATCTGGAATTTGCAATCAGAAGTGCTTGGGTAAGAAGCTGGTTGACAGCTTCTAACCAGAGGCACAGAGATGGCAACAGACACAGTAATAAAACCATACATGAAATTTACAGGGAGAAAACAGTCACTGGAATTCCTTGTCTCCATGTGACAAAAGGAAGAATCTGTAGATTAAAACCCAAACTGAAAGGTAGATGAGCTGCCATCAGTTTCTAGATCAGATTGGCATGTTCACCCAATAAAGCCCCCCTGCTGCAGGGACCTCAGGCTGTGGTGACTCTCTCCATATCTCCTGTGCCTTTTTGCCATGGCATGTTGCAGTCTTGTGGACTTTTGGTAGTGTGTACAAAAGAGGTTACACTTATCACAGGATATGGGGAAATATTTCCAGCCCAGAGCTATGGCACGGAGGGGATGCTCTGGAGAATGCAGTGGATTAAATGCCTATTGTGCAGCTGCCTGGGATCATAGGGACTGGATTTCATGACCCAAACAGCCCCTTCCGCTCTTTTAACTTGTTGGAATATGTTATGTGCTTGGTAGCTCTTTGATTCTCATGCACAAGGTAAAGTTTTGCTTTACTCCAGAATTAAATTTCCTGAGGACAGAGGCAGCCGAGCCCTGGCCATGCCTGACTCAGGACAGACGGGTGCTGTGGTTGCCAGCCGAGGAGACAGGAACACGACTCTGCTCTGAGCAGACTCTGGTGAGTTAAGTGAGCACACGCTTCACTTGCCAGTGCCAGCAGGGAAAAGGATTAGATTACTTTAGCCCATTCTCCTCCCCCTCATAAGCCTGCATGGTATGGGCAGGTGTTGTTTTCCCTCATTTCTCCTGTGTTAGTAAAAGTTTTTGTAGGAAACCAAGCCATCGAGCACATTCTGCGAACACACTTCTTTGTCTCCTGTCCCACGAGTTGCCTCCTGCTCCTCAGAAACAGCCTGCAAAACAGAGACCTCTTGAGGCAGCGCTTCATCATTCCTGGGCATCCCTTCAGTATAGAGGTGCTACTTGAACACTGATCCCTCGTAGCCTTCCTAAAACAAAATTGTTTATGGAATAAAAAGGCTTCTTCATTGCATACTGCTGTGCTTTCTGTGGCTAGGAATGAGCTTTTATTTCTCATGAAGCACAGAAGAATAGATGCGAGTGTCTTTGTGGTAGCAGTATATGCTCATTTCAAAATTTTCCTGTATACAAACTAGCCTCTATAGTACAATACACTAAAAGCTAAGGAAAAAAAAAATCCGTGGAAGATGCCTTAATGAACCTGTGCCACATCAGGTCAGGCCAAAGATCTAGTCGTGCTTCCAACAGCAGTCAGTGGCAGATGTCCAGGGGACTTCGTGCCATAGCATCTCCATACAGCTTTTCAGCCTCTGGGGATTTTTCTGCTTAAGGATTTCCCACACAGATTGTGAGGGAACAGAAACTCCAAAGAGACACCCTGTGTCCTACTAATTTGCAAAAGGAGCAAAGAATAGGAGTCCAACAGTGTAACTTAGAGGGAGAGTGCGCAGTGCAAAGGAGAGTGTGAAATGGTATCTGCTGGCTTGCAGATTGACATCAGTCCTGCAAATCCTCATGTAGTTCCCAAACTTTGTGCCATCCTGCAGTCAGGAGGAACACCAGTGTTGATGCTAACTCCTGCCTCGAAGGTAACTTGGTGTTTTCCATCTCTGAAGCGGCTGCTAATGAAGATACTCACTGCACTGGTGCTTGCCAGGCGGCACCAGGTTGGTTGCAGGGAAAGCAGGGAAAGGAGCGTCTAGCACCTCGTAAGATGGGGTCACCAGTGTTTGCGTGCACCTGCGCTCCCAGCTGCAGAGAAGTGTGTAGGCAATCCAGGCAAGTAAATTAATGAGCTTTGCTTAGTAAACTGCCCCAAGTGAATTCCTGAAGCAATTTATGTTATGCATATAGCAGTAAGAATGTAAAAATTCTGACTAGCTCTTTATAAAGGATAAAATAGCAAAGGATTTGTAATGAAGAGGAAATATGACTTGGTAATTAGATAGGAAATGAATAACTGAGCTAAAGGCAGAGTTCAGAAAAAACTGAAATACGCTTTCAGGAGGATTTTTCTATTAAGGCTAATTGTAACAATAGCTGTTCAATAACATAATCCTCAAGCAGCATTAAGTGTTTCTGGTCCCATGCACCTAAGCTTAACTAAAAGAATTTACAGGCCTCTAATAGAGTTCCACTTTTTTAGTGAGAAAACTTCCAATATTTGTATTATTGCTGCTTCTAGACTTTCATATGAACTCTTAGCCCTGTCCACTGCATACTGCAGGCATACTCTTACAGTCAGCCCTAGTGTAAATTTACTTTCAGACAGTTGAATTACCCTAATGACCCAATCCAGTTCTGGTCCTGAGTGTTGCATTCATGCTCAGACAGTGTGATTTATTTTCAATTAGCTGTGTAGACAAGGACTTGAGAGCTTCTGCGCAGTGCCAGGGACAACACAGAGATGGCCAATATAGCCTTCTATATGTTTGGATTCTGCAAACTGGCAGGAACAGAAGATACCTGGTGCTATGAACATGCAGATCCTCAAGCAAATGTTGCTGGCTGCCTCCCCAGGGGCTGTACTGCCTCAGCCTGCTTGGCATGGGACATTGGTGACTTCTGATACTGCAGTTCAAACCTGGCTGCTGCCCAGAACAGCCCATGCACCAGCCTCCCACTGCTTGTCCAGCACCTGCGTGAGTTGCCCTGCTCTGTTTTCAGATGAGATACCTCACCTAGAAGTGATCCAGATCTGCTACCTTCCCTGCCAGGTCTGGATCACTCATCCAACGTGGCTCCCGTTCCACACTATGTGAGTAGTCTGTGGAACAAACTGAGAGGAACATCAGACATTGACCTATTCAGAGAAAGAAAAATAGATGAAATGATAGTTTTCTTAGAACTGCTATTTCAGGATGTCTTGTGGCCTTTTCGTTTGACAAGCTTAATAAAGAATGCTTATGTCGTACAGGAAATCTGGTTAGTCTCCATGAGAGGACTTCTCAATTGTTAATCTCATTTCTGCCAGACACTAAAATCTGGCTACCATGATTATTGTCAGCCTGTTGATCTAATATTCATAATCATATCCGTAATTACATAGCCAATCACTTTTTAACTGGCAGTAGGATCTCTGAAAAATACATCTGTGTGGGGTAGTAAATCCTCCTGTTCTAGAGATTCCTGCTTCTAGTTTTTCTTGCTTAAGATATTTGCAGACTTTCAATGAAGTCCACACAAGCCATAATTGGCAGTGCTGCCATTCACTATACAAATGCATCATTTGTGTACCATTTATTCTGACACCATTTGTCCTGTTGTGATATAACCAATAACCTAGTCACAAGGTGAAAGATACATCAGCTGCTCCAAATACCTTGGAGAGACACAGATTGCAGTTAGTTTATAAAAAGAGAGTCTCCCTACAAGGCAATGAGTCATATTAGATTATTTTTAAGTTTCCTTATATTTTAGAGACAGCATATTAATAGTTTGGGATCTAAGCATAAGTGAGAAGGACCATAGCTATACAGGCTACAGATTTTTCTGGCTAAAGAACAGATATTTTATATTAAGAGTTTTAGCTAGTTATCACAATTACTTGAAGTAACATGCCAACTTCTCCTCTACCTGAGTATGATTCGTACTAGTACAGGACAATTTGTTGTTACTATAGAGATAAAGGCCATCAGTCTAGATCCTCAAATGGGTAAATGCCAACTTGGGCTTCAGAGACCCACCAAAATCCTCTGGAATCATATGACTGTGAATTGTTTCTCTTGTCATCTCTTGGAAATCATGACCTTGAATTGAGCATGTGGGTTCCCCTGGGAAATGCATGGAAAAAGTCAGGACCTCCAGAACAAGATTCACAGGTGTTGTGCTGTGTATAAGATATACTGTGTACTAGCTGTTATGAAGTCTGGCATCTTTGAAAAATAGACCAAGATAAAAAATTGAGAATTTTTTACCCCCCGTGATCAGAGCTGATTCCTAAGACTTACTGGCTTTCTGGGAACACACCATTGGTGTCTAGGTTTCAGAGAAGCGCCCTGCTTAGCCACCTCTGCTGTGAAATCAATTTGGTTTTAGATAATACGGTTTTCATTTACCCAAGTCCTGGCACAGGGATCTCGCCTTTGTTAGGATGCTCACTTCCAAGGACTCGGGTGTTGCTCCAGAGGAATGATGCTTCAGGGAAAAAAAAAGGCAAACAGTGTCTCATTATCAAGGCAATGTAATGAAGAGACAAAAGAATGTTATTTGTCACCCATATTGTAGAGAAGAAAACCATTTCATCTCCATATGAAGTCCCACATTCAGAGCAGAGTGGAGATGGGGTAATAGTGGAAATTAAAAACAATGGGAAAGAGTTCTTGTCTAGCTTCTAGGGAAACAGTGATAGTTCCCATTTAATTGATATAACACAAACTTGAACACACTTCTAATTTACAAAGTAGTAACTGTGTTCCACTCTCAACAGACGAAAGCCTGGACCTAGTAGGAAAATGCACTGAAGTCCTTACTAATACCATGAAACTTCAAAGCTTAAATTGAACAGAAGAATGAACCATGAAACAGGTTGACAGTGCTGTTAAGGAATGAATAGCAAATTTGGTAGGTTCCCTTTGACTGTTTTCTGTAGCCTTTTCTGTAACCCTGCCCCACAGAAGCCAGCAAGGCTCTTCCCCCAGCAGAGCTGCTGTGTGACTGAGGCCAACTCCAACTGGCTGGGCAGGGACTCTTCCATCTGGCCGCAGCCCCACACCTGCAGGCCCAGCAGGCCAGCTGCGAGATAGGAGGATGGAGGGCAAGTACCTTGAGTGGTACTTATGAGTTTTGTGTAAACAAAATAACACCACCTCTTGAAAGCTCCATTTTTGACAGCTCTTCCTTTGTGCACTTTTGCATCAAATGAGAACCTGAAGTGATGTTTGGAGTCAGTAAGAGCTGAAGGACCACAAAGGCAACATGAGGAGAGATTTTCATGTTCAGTGGGCACTTCCTGAGAAAACTCCGCAGTCATTATGTAAATAGGTGTAGTCAGAGTCATTAATAATTGGTTTTTAGGGAGTTTACAGAACCATAGGCAATACAGTGGCCCAGAATAACTATAATATAGTACCAACAAATGGTTTCCAACAACCACCTAAATGCAGAAAAGCGGGGAGAACTCTGGGACTGTGTAACACAAACCATACAGTGTTCCCAGCTGTTGGAGGCTGAACTGAATTTATTTTATTGCAACAGTGCTGTATTCAGTCTCAATTAAATGGCTCAAAAGATCCATTTTCAAATGTTGTTCATACTGTATGACCAATCCTTTATTTACAAAAGGAGCATACTGGGCTGAAAAGACCACGAAGTGAGTAATTCGTGTTGACAGGGAGGTCCCAAGAAAGCAGGCTTCAGCAGAAGGAAATGATGTGCCACATACTGCTGGGAAGCAGAAAGTGCCTGCCCTGTACCCAGAGCCACTCATGGCCAGGGCAGGACATTGCCAGCGGTGTGTGCCCAAACATCTGGCTCATTGTCCATTTAAATGTCTTTATTCCAATACTCTGGTTAGAATACTCCACAGACTCATATCTGGGCAGCTTTTTCTGTAAAGTAACATTATGTTCGGCTTCCTTCTGTCATCCCAGTATTCCTATTTACCTCTCACTTCTTAGTGGTTATATTTTTCTATTATTCCTTCTTGCCAACCCTTGCCATGTATATACCCTGACATGCATTTAAATATTGCTTAGATCTTTTTTTCTTTTCTGTTTATTATTGGTTTACAATGTTAAATATTTCCTCCTTGGTGATTTGTATCATCACATCCCATTCTGTCATTGTTTAGTCTCTCACTTTATTATGTATCTAGGACCAAGCTAAACTGACCTATAAGTGTATCGCTTATTTTCCTCTGCATCTGTGACCTTTCTGTGTAGGGAGACTGTCTACTTAGATTGTATGACCACTGCATAGATGTGCACAGTCAATAAGAGCAACAGCAAACAATCAGTGAGTAACAAAGGGAAAAAAGATAATAACCTAGAGCAAAAAGTGCATCTCTTCATGAAGAAAGAAGCACGCGTACACATGAAGACCTCTGCTGGCAAGCTCTATTTGAGAATCACTGAAATGAGAGTGAGTCTAAAAATGTTAAACTCTAATGAATTTTACTTCTAACCATAAAACATCACTTGTGCATTCGTGGAGGAATATTGTCATGTTGTCATGGCACTCTTTCTTACAATGCATGATTTGTTCTTAATGGGTACTTTCTACCAAATATACTACTAATGTAGTTTGAAATGTCCAGGCAGTTGTCGTCCACTATTTCCCTTGCAATACATAGCCTGGGCACTGCTACCTTTCCTCCCTGACTTGTCCTGCCATAAGCTCCTTCTCAAATTCCATCCCCGGACTCTGCACAGCTACCTTATCTTTTGCACATGCATACACACTCCTACCACACCTAGAAGAACTGAGTTGTTAATCTTTCTTCAAATCGAGCAATTTTTATTTTTTTTCTCTGGTCAGAAGTGTCTTTAGTAAGCTAAATACATGTTAAACAATGTTTTTGTCTTTCAACTTTATCTGATGAAAGTATAAAACTAATCTTACAGGCCAGACCCTGTCTTTGATACTTCCAGATCTGTGGGGTTTTCTCTACAGCAGAAACATAAAATGTATGCTGGGTCAGCTAAGGCTTGTATGACAGTCTGGGTTTGGGAGAGGAGAGAAACATGCTACTTATGTTACTTTTAGCCCTGAACTGAGTTTAGAGCCAGACCTCCAGGAAATTAATTAGAAACAATTCAAATCTGACACTCAACACCAGCCAGTTTTTGAAATGGCAAATGCTCTTCTACTCTGAATCCTGATGATATATGGTAAACACCATGTTATCTCTAAAGCTGATCACAGGGAAGCACAGGTGGACGGAGCACATACACTCACAGATACTGATAATAGAAGTACCATGGGAAGATATTAATTTCTCTAAATTAAATTTTACTCTTAGGTCCAATAATAGATACAGTCCTGTATAATTATTGCCAACGGTGCACTGTGTTTAGCATACCATTTTAGCTGGAATTCTTTTAGCCTTGCAAAAGACCGTTGTTTCTCTGTGTGGGCATCTGCCTTTTTCATTCTCAGGCTAGGGAGGTTTGGTTTACCATGAGCTAAAGAGCTCTCCTTTTAAGACCTGACATCAGAATATGGTGAGATTGTTGTCACTACTATCCCTGTGTTATAGTTAATTAACTGGAACACTTCTATGAGGTTCCTGAAGACACAATTGTGCCATGATGCAATCACATTTCATGTATAAATACGTGTGGGCTGGATGACTACTTGGATGTGAGACCTGCCAGCAATATACTGCTGCTGCAGAAAGTTGTCTTTAGGTGTTAAGAGTGATGAAAGCAGGGTAACGGACTAGAGAATTTTGCATCTTGCTGTTGATTCACATGTAGCCTGTGCCAGATAGGTCACTTCAGACTCAGCTTAGAGGTGCTTTCATAGGTTACATCAATTTTTTCTGCAGATTGAGAAACATATTCTGCAAAAAGTACTATCTTCTACATCTAACTTGTATAATTCTATATATCTTTGGTGAGAGCCCTTCTCTTGTGTTAGAGGGGGTACAGACAAATCCTACCAAATGATCACAGCACAGACAGTTGCAGTCCTTGCACTGATGCGGTGTAATACTTTTGACATGAAGAACTGTGCACATCAGCTGTTGCCAAAGCATTACAACCTCTTCATGTTGCCATTCAAGAAATCACTAATACAACAGGCTATTTTACGCGTTTCAAACACAGTTGAGACTAAATAGCATAGCTTCTAAAACAGAAGATTATGAAAGAAAAGGTGACACCCAAAATGTCATAGTACAGTTTGATGTTATTGAAAAACAGTATAATCCTACAAATCAATTGGATTGGGGGGGAAAGAATGCGTATTAGGGAGGGACAAAGCTTTTTCAATAGATATCTCTGTAGAAGATAAAATACAGCTTCAGAGCCACGGCACCTGCATGGCTCCTATGCTTTTCCAGAGGAGACTGGCATCTCCAAATATTCCTGAATTCATCACCTTGCCCATTATTAGAAAAACCCGTATGAAGCAATACCCAAAGCAAACTGGAATTAGTACATTTCTCGTTTCTCACTCCACATGCCAGTACCACACTTATTCCACTGAACTCAGGGCCTTCTCCAGCTCTTTTGGATAGACAAGATTTCTGCACAGCCTCTATAGTAAGTGCCGACACTTCCACGATGGGGCTTTGGTTCATATTTTCAAAGTTATCTTTCAGTAAGTCCATCTGTCGCATGAATGAGCAAAGTAGAACTAGAAAAAACAGTCCCTCAGCAGCTGAAGAAATCATCTGTAGAAACTGCTGCTTGCAAGTGAGGATGACTGATTTGACTAACTCAACAGATTCAATTTGCATTATTAACAGTAAACATAATTACATAGGTGTATCAACCATACCTCCAGATAGTGCTGCAATTACAGGCTGATTGAACAGACTATGCATCATGAAACTGAACCCACAATTATTCAATAGAGGATGTGAACATGGTGAGATGCTTGTGCAGTATTAGATTACAGTGCTGCAGGAAATGACAGAGGGGAGTGATTACATTATAGCCAACAGATTAATGCAGAACCAGTACTTCAGTGAGGAGCAATTAAAACCAACATATCTTCATCTCAATTCCAGTGGCAAGGTGGTGAGCTGGTGACTCCTAGGTTACTAGGAACATTAAGATTTTTCCACTTGTTTTTCTGATGTCTCAGACAATGACTTCCCATTCTCCTACACTGAGGATAGCTCTCTCCCTTCTCTCTACTTTCTGCTTCCCTTTAATACTTCGGTGCATTCAGTCCACTTAGGCTAGTCATTGTCAGATTCAGCCTTTCTTTCCATCTGCTGCAGTGGGCTTTGGGACTGTCCCTAAGTGCTTTCTGACTCCAAGTCTCTCCTCAGAACTACTCTCTTTAATGAATACTTGGCTGGTGTATCTGTGCTGATGTGCTTTGCCCTCTGGCCTCCCTCCTGCGCTGCACTGTGAGGAGAAGCCCTGTGGAGTAGGCACAACGCCTTTCTTGGATTTTCCAAAGCATGAACACTTGCAGCATGAGATTATAACAATTATAACAAGTCTTCCCTTTCATGAGAAAAACATACAAATCATTAGCAGTTAATAATTCAATGAAGCGCACAGACTTGGCAAACATATATTACTGTCCAAGGATTTCAGACTCATAGCCCAAACAGTAGTTAGTATAATCTTTAGAAAGCATTCATATGTGTCTTTAGAAATACTACTTTCTATGAAATGAGGGGAAAAGCCTATTTCATGTTTTCCTCTTTCCATGAAAATTATTTCAGTGTCTCTTCATCAATTGACTGAGTCCTGCAAAGTGGCTCTGGAACAAACTCAATTTATGTGAATGTTGATGTAATTAATGATGAAGTATTCAGTTTGTTAAAACCATCCTAGACTAGTAGTACATCAATGGGCTGACTTTGAGGAGCGCTAGGTGATGGCATCTTTTCAACATCAGCAACTATTAATTGGCCAGGTGAAGAACTCTGTATTCCATTTAGATGATATCTCTATTTCACTACTTCTCTTTTTCTCTTTTCCCCAAATTTAGTAATTTTCTCATTAGGCAGTCTTTTGTATCAGCTTTCCTAAAGCTACCAAAAGCCCTACAAAACACAGGCTGGCTAATATGTTAGACCTTACCAACAAATCAACTGATTATTACATTTGCCTGCCATGCAACAAAAAGTCACCATAGCAACATCGTTCTTCACTCCCTGCTGAAATACTACAGGATCTTTTCTTACAGAAATATGAGAACGAGTAAGCCACGCTACCTAGTATTTTGCAAACCACTGTTTCAAAAACAGGGAGAAAGGTATTTTCTTCTTACACTCTCTTCCAGTTGGGTTTAGGATGTCACTTCGCTCTTGGGGTGCTTTCACTCATTGGAACCCTATGGGCCAGACTTTGCCATCACTTATGGGAATGTATTTGCCACGGGGTGAATGAGATGAATCTGATGCTGCTTACACTAAGGGAGAACTAATTTCACTTCAGCTGTTGGATGATAAGACTGAGACAGTCTCCTTCACCTGCCTGCCTGCCTAGAAGACTATGAGGTTTAACTTAGGGAAATTGTCTGTTGCTTTGAGATTTCCGAATGAGATCATATGAAGACACAGTATATTACAAGCATAACTTTTAATATAATGACTTGTTCTGCAGTATTCTGAAAACATGTATGAGTCAGTCTTCAAGGTGTCAGACTTTGCTACAGCACTGAAAGATTCCCAAGACTTTTATTATCAAAATTTTTGAAAGCATCCAATTCACTTCAGATGTTTTGAATTCTGCTTGTCCAGTTCCAAATAATTCCTGCTCCAAGAAGTCTTCTTTTCAGTGGTACTCCGACTTCACAACACCAACATGTTATCAGTGGGAGCTGTAGTGCAGAGAAGTAAGTACTCGAAGATCAAGTGATGCAGATGAGTCAGTAGCTGGAAACTCAGGTGAGCTATCCAAATGAATAGATACTGCAGAAAAATAGGTTTAAACATATCAGTTGTGGCACTAATCAACCCCCAACACAGCCAGCAGGGAAATGGGACGGGACAGATATTTTACAACATGCTGGCACACTTCAACTCCTAGAACAGAAAGGGGAAGTAAAAATTAGGGCATCCTGTTTGCACTGTAGTTAAGTGCTGTGTAATTAATCCGGCTCCTGAGAGTGAACATTTGCTGTACTGCTCCACTGTCCCCTTAATAATTATTAAGCTAAAAAAAATTATATATTTGTATTTCCTTATGAGTCTTGCTTCAGCAAATGATAATTTTTCCTTATTTCCTGATCTCCGTCTCTCAAATACACACATTTAAGTGGAATACCTTCCTCCAACTGTAACATGTTGGAATGAACTGTGCCCTTTGCATATAGAAATTGTTTCCTCTACTCCATTCAATTTGGCATCATTTGCCCTTCAAATAAATCTTTGATGTATTAAATTTGGTCTTTTTTGGCTACAGGACCAAAACCAGCTTTCCTCAGCTTTATTTAAAGTTGCTGTTGATCTGGAAAACGAACAAACTAGTCACTTCCTCCCAAAGCTAATTAGGAATATCTGGCTAGACATTTTTCTTTGGAAAGTGGTTGTTTTTTGGGTTTTTTTTCCATAAATGAGACTACAGCAAGGGGTGGTTACAATGAATTTCTTTAATCAAGAAAAGCTTGGGGAAAAACTTCAACATTGTCAACCCATTCTACTTGCTTTTTTAAATAAAAAGGGTTTCATTAATGCCTTTCTGATTATAAATTTTAGCTTATATTTAAAAAGTGAAAAATAAACATCAAAATTAAATAAATGCTTAAGAATTTTCTAAATTTTCATTCTACTTTTCTGATTTATTCTATTTTTCATTCTACTTTTCTAATTTATTCTTTATCATGACTTTCATTGAAAGCAAGAAATAATCTGAAACTTCTCATATTTCAAAAACATAAGTAACTTGGAAATTTAAATTGTTAACTAGGTTCTTAGACTTCATGACAAGAAATAGATTTCCTCTGACTAATAAAAAGCTGGTTTTTTAAAAGTCATTTAAAAGTTCTTAATGAAGGGGAATTTTTGACTAGCTAGTAAGAAAGAAGCTAGTAAATTGAAAATAATGAGACAGATTAAAGCGATTATCAGGCAATTTTGGTAGCACAAATCTTCTGAATTATAAATGCAAAGACTGGCAAATGGAGTTTTGTGCTGACAGCGGAAATAATTTTCATGGGTTTGAAACCTTCACCCAGAAAGTTTTTGTGTAGGTGTGCCTATCTTGCCAGCTCAGGTTAGGAGAGAGCAAAAGTCAGTTTGGCAATTCCTGTAATACCCCATGCCGTAACCAGCAGCAGTTCAGGACCAAAAAACAACCTGTAGGTGCAAGGGGCAACCCCACGCTCTTAGAGAAAAGCCAGCAGATAGCAGGGAACGTGGTGGTAGCTGCGGCAGGTTAATACACTGCAGTGTGTGAGTAACTCCAGCTGCCAACAGCACTTCCACCCACCCCATGCCAAAGCTCCGTGTTCTGGGAATAGCCCTTCCTCTTTCCACTCGCCTCCGCAGCCCTGCAGCCTTCCAGAGAGCTGCGTATATCGGCCCGATGGCAAAGCATGGTCCAAAGTGTATGAACAAGAAAACCAAAGAAATGCATGCAGCACCATTAGTGTTTTTACACAATCTGTTTCGGTGGTTGGTGAAGTTTAACAAACAGTCTGTTAAATTACCCTTCATGACGCTCACTCTCAGTGAAGGGTTGATTCATGTGTCCAGTAAGATATCTCCTTTCCATAAGGATTAAAAAAACTTTAATTCTTTGTTCACAGAAAATTTTACAGTATACGCCAAGCTTAAAAAATAAATGTCTTAAGCTAGTTATTGCAAAAATTAAGTGCATAAAACCTTCTCAGCTACTTTTAAAGAATGGTCCCAGTAACCTTTCTTATGTGACCTTCTTCTAAACAAAACTTTAGTAATCAAAGCTTTAAAGCAAGTCTATATGCAATGCTGTCAAGACATTTAATTTTTAGTATATCTAAATGTTGCTTTAATGTTGTTGCAGTCAAGAAATAAAATTTCACAACAGAAAACTAAGCATAAGGATGTTTAGGAATATAATAAATGCCAGCTCAGGCTGTGTGAATGGACAACTTCATATCCAAGAACATGAAGTTCACCCAAATTATTCCTAATCATGCAGAGAAAATGTGGTTTTCTAATTCTCCAGGAAGTCAGAGTGTAAGGATTTATTCTCTGTTTTAGCATCTCCTTTCCAATGCACAGCAGAATCTATCTACTTTGGCATTTGCTTCAATTTGAGCAGGTAAACAGTCTCACCGGAGACTCTGATACCACTGGTGGGAACACACATCAATGTTTTAGAGGGATAAACCTGGAGTCATAGTCCTAACCCTCCATTCTGTTGCAGCCGCCTGGTGCTAATTCACTACCACAAAGCCGCACTAAAGCCAGGGATCGATCTCGCGCTTCTCCATTGAAACGAGGAATGAACGAGTTGCCTTCCGTTCCTGTTTACTCTTTTCTTTTGAGTAATAGCATCGTGATTATGTGCAGGGAAAAAAAGGCAGGGCAAGAGCTCTTTGTGCCTTGGGGATGCACCAGAGTCACTGCAGATCAGAGGAGGCTGAAAGCTGCTCTCATCCATACTGGGAGCGAGGCAGTTACAGAATATCCCATGAATCAAGAAGGCCTAAGGACCACCACCGTTCACAGTTTAGAAACACGACACTGTCAAGGAAGGTCACAGAAGTTATGACTAATGATTCAAGCTGTGAAACATTAGTTGAATATTTTCTTAGGGAATGCTGTCTTTGTATATACCCAATAATTCAAATCAAATGGGTTGTAGCTAAAAGCCATTGATGTAGTTAGGGCTGAAGATAACAGGCTTCCACTCCTTTTTGAAAATGAACTGATGCAAATGTGCAGTACAGACTTCAGGAAAAGAATGGAGGTGAAGGTGGCGTTCCTATTTTTAAAATCATCATATTTGAGTCTTGGTGATGGGAGAAGGAGGAAGTAATCATGCTACCTGACATAAGGCGCTTACTTGAGCAGCTTAGTTAAAAAAATCCATGTCCCTAGTTCCCTGGATGGGCAATGTAAAGGAAAGGACTCTTCCAGAAGGTGATGAGCCTTGTTCTGAACTAGGGGAGAAACTTCACTTTGTTGATTCTCTGGGGAGCCTACAAGGAGTCAGTACCCTGCTAATAACTTGCTAATAACCACACTTCACATAGTCACATGCCAGTTAGTAGGTGGTGGGAATACTTTCCATTGGTAAAATATTTGAACAACTTGTAAGCAGCACAGAAACTTAATGGTTAATTGGGTACTTAGACACATACACACTCAAAAAACAAACCCGTCTTTTCCAAATGGTCCTTAATAACCTGCAGTTTTATTCATTTATTGAAGGGTACATAAGTTCATAACCCACTTATGAAAAAAGGGAGTCCAAATTGCAACTTTTGAAAATGTAAGCTACTATATGTAGCTACAATAGCAAGATTAAGCTTTTTCTTATCTGTAAGTTTCTTTATTTAAATTTATGGAAACACAAAAACCTCTAGGCTCCTAGACATATACTAAGATAAACAAATTAACATCAACAACACAAGAAATCCTAGTAATTTCCTCTATGTGTAAAGGGAAAATAAATCTCTTTGCTATGTACTAATCCCAACCCCAATATTCCCCCAGCCCTCAGATGCCCTCTTCTTCCTCAAAAGCCTGGGAACACAGATGGCGGCTTTACAATATTCCTAAAAGATCAGCAGTAAGCTTACTTTAGAACAAAGAAGAGGGAGTAGAAAACACTAAGAAAACAAAGCACAAAAAACCCCACCCTCCCAGACCAACTCTTATTATTTTTTGATATGAAGAGAAGCTTTTTGACACCCCCAAGGCTATGTTCCTCTTCAGCAAACAAGGACTGTGTGTTCTTCTCTGTTACCCCTACTTGCTCCCTCTTTTGTTTTTTTCTAGTGAGGGTAACAGAAAAATTAGAGGCACTTGGATCATTAAACATATTTATTGTTTAAACTTCCTAATTTGACATTATCTGTACTCTGCAACCAAACCAAACATCTGGATGTGGAAAGTTAAGACAAGCAGCTGGGTTACAGAACCGCATTTCTATAGCACTTACAGTTAGCCAGCATTTCCAACCCCAAGAATTGAAAACCATTAACCAAATTACCCTAAATCAGAAAGTTGGTTCAAAAACCACAGCATTTCCCTTCTGTGATTCAGGTTCTCTGCCACAGCTGTTCCACAGCATGTATTTAAGGGAATGAGCTGGGAGACAATCTTGACAAGATCCTTTTACTGTTGCTCCCATATATAACTTCCTAGTATTTATAAAGGCTACAAAACCAGATATGCTGTCACAGATGCGTCTTGTGAGCTCACAAATGCAAAGCTGAGCTTTTAGATTCACCCTCCACCCCTACCATTGTGGTCAGCTTATGAAATAATTCTCCTGCTTTCTTAAAGGAGAGGCCACTGCCCAAGCATTCACACATCATTCACGGTGTCGCACACACATACACTTACTCTCAGGCACGCTTCCTCCTTCTTCAGGCTTGATCCTAGGTTTCCCGCAGCAGAGTCTCAGGCATCAGATTTTATAAAATAATTAATTTAATTGAAAGGTACAGCAGCAAGGACAGCCTGGGCTGGGTGCCTCCAAAGAGAGGGATCCCCAACAAAGAAATCCCTGGGCAATTATACCCTTGGGATCTACACACACGCCCCTCACACGCCCTTCATGTGCTGTCCACGTGCCTTTTAGTCCAATGATGGATTTTTGGCCTGCCGTCTTCTAACATCTTATTGGATTCTTTTTCTGTGTCCAGGCAGGCTGGCTCTTATCTTGTTGATTTGCAGTTTCAGCCGAGGGTTGGAGCCTTCATATCTTCTGGTTTACACTCCTTGTGCACCCGCACTCACTGGCAGAACATGGAGAACTGAAGAGTCCCAGACTTGGGAAAAATACTACCAAAACATCATGTGATACGAACATCTTCCCCATACTAGAAGACTAAACACAGCACTGTACGAGCTGCTAGGAAAATTACTAAGAAAAATAACTCTATTGTGGCCTACAGGCTTCAGCAAATAAGTAAAGCTAAGCAAACAGCACAAATCAAACCATATTATAATCCTAAGTAATTTATTCTATTTAAAACTTACTTATTTATGCTAAACAACTAAACATCCCTCAACACATTTCAAATGACTGCAAAGCTACACGCCACTAAAATGAGGGTATTATAAGAAAAAAGTGACAAGAAATCTGAATCATAACCAGTGCTTCCAATTACAGGTATAATTCTAAATAAATATGGGTATGTCTGAATCTAAAGTGAGGTTGAAGAGAGGAAAAATTGCATGTATTTGAGGGAGAGGATGTTCTAGGATCTGTACACCGTAAGGTTAAAAGAAGTACAGATGCAATCCTGTAAGACAGTAAATTCCATAAAGTGAATGTTATTAAAGCAAAGAACATCTGTTTTCATTTCATTTCATTCCAAGTGTCCTTAAAAGTTACAGAACAGCTGATACCATGACAAAAATGCAGCTAATTCATAAAATAATAAAAATAATAGTCAGATTAAATCCGCAGTGCAAAACAGTAACCCTTGTGAACAAATGGAACCAAACCAAAGTAAATGATCAAAACCTCACACCTTTCTACACAGCTCCGCCAGTTACATTAATATTTAATAAATCAAGTTGCCTACTCAGACATGAATTCTAGAGAAAGTGTGAAGAAAAAACAACATCAAAGCAAAGAGCAAAACATACTCCGCACCTACTGACTGCTCTAAAGTGACGGCTCTTTTCATGAACGCTCTGATCTTTACCCTGAAAACAGTGACAGATGTAAATATAATCTATATGCTGGTTAGCAGGGTGAAAGCAGAATATAAGTGTTTTTAGACTATGCCCTCATCTTGATTATAACCTTTCTGCTGATAGCGTCCTGTCCTTCCATACTGACTCCCCACACAACCCTGCAATATCTTGTCACAAAGCTTTCCGCTCAAAGAAGAGAAAGTATCTGCAGATCCCCAAAGTTTATCAGTCACACAGCCAGTGCTCCCGCAGAGGAGGCAGGCGCTTTGGTTCTGCGGCGGGCAGGCAGGGAGCAGCCGCTGAGGGCCCCAAAGAAGGACGGGGCCTCTGGTGCAAGGTCACAGTGTAAAACAGACTTGACCCAAACCAGGCGTTTGGTTCTGGATTGAGCACGGGCTTGTGTTCGGTGTGTGCTTTGCCTTTGGGAATGTCAAAAGCTGACCCTGCAAGTTTCTACTGCATTTCCTCAGGAATGTTACAGATTAGTAGAGCCCGCTATAGGTATAAATGTTATGTTTATTTGGAGGGAGGGATTTCCTGAAAACTTTACCAGTGTTCTTACAGTGCTACCCATAAGAAAAACAATTCTTACGCACAAAAAAAATTATGCTTTTATATTGACTAGCCGATGCAAGAGATGAAAGGAAGCATCAGGTCTAGGAAAAAAACCCTGTAACTTTAAATACAGGTCACAAAGAATATTTGCCACTCTTCCTCCTCTGCTTCTACACTCCCACACAGGTCAGCTCACAGCAACAAGTCTCAACAGAAAAGTCACAGCGTCTCTTCTGTCTTGGCAGTTAAGACTCCTAAAGCTTAAATTTCATTCCTAGACATAAAAAAAAGCCCTCACTTTCTTTGATTTGTATTTCCATTCTTTCATTACTGAGAAGTTTTTTCTGGTTACTCCCTCTGCAAATAACTTTAAAACAAGGTTGCATGCCTTCATTTATTTTGAAAACACAGATGGAAGAATGTTACAGGAAAACAAACTTTTGCAAGAAGAGCTACTGGCATTTTACACACAGATGAATGCCTGTTTATATTGTTGGAACAGTCAAAACACATGGCAGCTCATGCTACAGGGGGAGAACAACCAGCACCCGTAGCACTCTGGAAACATTTGCTGCAAGTAATACTCAGTATGCTAGTCCAGACATGCTCTCAGTAGAAGACCCTTCCATCAGTGCTGTAAAACATTAGCTCCGGTTTTGTTCCTTTCTGTACTTCAGGATGCTCTCCTGAGCTTTAAAGCTGCTGTCCTCTACAGTGTTCACATACCTTCTTCCACAGTACCAGCCACACATTAAAAGCAGTCTGCAGTATGCGCAAGGCTAAGTTGTGACTGATGAACATGACAGCATATTTTAAGAGAACCTCCCATGACACCTGACAGGAGCAGGACAACTCCCCAAGGTGGCATACAAAGCCGGCAAGAGCTGCAAACTCTTTTAACATTTCCACTTGTGGCACAACACAACCAAGTCTTTCCAGGAAGACCCATCTCTTAGTGGTTAAGTAGTAGTGCTTAAGGGAGGTAACTTGAACTACCAGGATTAAGACATACTTTCCCAACATATTTGAAGGTTTTAATATAATTTTTTTACTGATAGTAACATTGCAGCAGCTGGTTATTATGAGCTTTAATTTGTATCACGAGCTTTTGGGTTTGATGTGAACTAAACTGTAAGAATACCTGAGAGGTACCTCACGGGGAAAGAACTCTGCTTTCTCCTAGGCTTCTGTGGCAAAGGCGGCAGTTTCACACTTCTGAAGCAGAAGCTGCCGCGAGCAGACTGTTGAAAACGTCTTCTTCTGTTAACTGAAAAGCGTTGTTAATCTGAAATTGTATTCAAAAGCTATTGCAACTTGAACAGTAATGTAAATGTGACCACGCAGCGCCCGCCAAGGGGACAGAAACCACTTTTTTTCCCGGTAAAGGGTTCGTTGCGCTGAAGAGGACCCGTTTAGGTTCGCTTCGAACGGCCTGCGGGCAGCAACCACAGCAACTCGGGCGGCCTTCACTTGTCACGTTTCACTTGTCACGTTACACACGAAGCCACCACCTAGACCCCAGCAGTCTGGGCAAACTATGGGCGTTTCAAATCAAACATCACAACCTGCGGGGGACGCTGCAGGGCGAAGGCGGCCGCGGCTCCCGCTCTGCCCCGGCGGCCAGCTGCAGCGGCACGGAGCCCCCTGCTGTTCGGTGCCGGCCCGACACCCCGAACGGCCGCCTCACGGCGCCCTGCGCCACCCGGACGGCAACGCACCGCGCCCGGCCGGCTGCGCGGGGGCAAGCGGGCAGGGCCCGAGGCCGCGGTGGGCGGAGGCAGCCGGGCGGCAGGGCGAGCGGCGGGCGGGCCGGAGGGGCCC